>JAFEMH010004696.1:0-196346 GCA_022495995.1 Adenophora triphylla var. japonica | reverse complement strand
GAATTTTAGCTTACTTATCACGAATATCAAACAATCAAGAGCCATTTCCGCTCCATCTCTCCTTGAGCTCCTAAGTTGGACTTCTTCCACGTCATGGGCGGTTCCCTCCAAACGACTCTAACTATGGGGAATAGTCTTATTTCTTAAATTTTTAACCTTGGCATCAATCACTTGAACCTTTGCTTCCACATAAGACATATCCGACTCAATGTCCCCTGGCCTCCCTTTACAACATACGAGAAGGATCATACACATACTTACGAAGCATGGACACATGTAACACACTATGCATTTTCCCCAAGAGATTTAAGGCAACGCAAGACGATACGCAAGATTTCCAACCCTTTTCCACTATCTCAAAAGGGCCAACAAACCTTGGAGCCAACTTACCCTTCTTACCATACCTCTTCGAATCCCCACTATAGGCGAACCCCTGGAAGAACAAGGTAAGGTCTCCCCTTCCGAAACCCAAGTGTCTCATCTCCTCCGGGATCAGTGGATAGCTTTCTGTCTACTCGGGCTGTGAATCAATCGTGGTTCCGAATAATCTCTGACTTTAACATGAATCAACCCAACCATATCAATACCTAAAAGCTTATCTTCCCGACTCTGTCTCAACAAACTAGAGATCTACATTTCCCTCCCGTATAAAGCTTCATAAGGAGCCATTTCAATACTTGATCGATAGCTATTATTATAAGAAAACTCAACAAGAGGTAAATGAACATCCCGCAAATCCTCAGAAGCCAACTTGTACAAGCTCATAACATATCTCTAAGGATCTGAATTGCTCTCTCGGATTGGCCATACACAACAGGATGGAATGTCAGTATAAATCTCAATTCGAACTCCAAAGCCTTTTTAACGCTTGCCATAGCAATCTAGAAGTAAATCTAGGATCACCACCCGACACAATGCCAACTGAACTCCACGCAATCTTACTATCTCATGAATATACAAATTCGCAAGCCTCTCTATCGAATAGTTAATGTTAATAGGTAGGAAATGAGCGGATTTCATCAATCTATCCACAATCACCCAAACGGCATCATGCTTCCTACAAGTACGAGGCAATCCCGTGACAAAATCCATCGTAATATGCTCCCACCTCTATTCCGGAATCTCTAACGGATGAAGCGCAACTCGGCGGGTCTTCATGCTCTGCTTAACTTGTTGACACATACAACACTTCGATACATAATCCGCTACTTCTCTCTTCATATTATTCCACCAAAAATGTTTGTCAAATTCGATACATCTTGGCATTCTGGGTGAATGGTACATTTCAGAAGACTTGTGACCTTCACCAAGAACTCGGCGCTTTACCCTCATCAAGATTAGGCACACACAATCGGCCTCTAAATGTCAATACTCCATCGGGAACTAAGAGAGAATTTCCTTGACTCTTCCATCCACGATTTTATCCACAATTTTCTTCAACTCGGAATCGTCCTTTTGTTCCTCCTTTATTTCATTTGAATCAAGACTGGCAAAGCACTAATATTCAGAAATATAGCTCCATGTCTCGACTCCCGGACACCAATCTCGAGCATCCTTCTAACATCTTCCATTCCCGAACCATCATCGAGGCCATATAAGACTTTCTACTAATAGCATCCGCTCACCACATTTGGCTGTCTGATGATTAGAAATAGTACAATCATAGTCCTTCAAAAAAGTTCTAACCATCTACGTTGCTTATTGTTCTCTGTTCAACTCCTTCGAGAGAAAAGATATTTCAAGCTTTTATGATCCGTAAAAAAATCTCAAACTTTGATCCGTAAAGGTAATGCTTCACCATAGACACGCAAAGATCATATGCCGCAAGCTTCTGGTATCACAGAGCTGATAGCTTCCTGCTTCAAGAAGTCAACTTCCTCGAAGCATAAGCAATAACCTTCCCATTTTGCATCAACACACACCCCAAACTCAGCCTCCCAAGTGATCACAGATCACTAAACCATCATTCCCATTCGGCAAAACAAGGATAGGTGCCGATGTTAACCTCTTTCTTCAATTCCTCAAAACTAGCTTAACACTTCTCATTCCACACAAACGGTACATTCTTCCGAGTCAAACTGAGTCAACTGAGTAGCAATCTTTGAAAACCCTTTTATGAATCTTCTATAATACCCGGCTAACCCCGTAGAAATTCTTCGAATCTCAGCCTGAATCGCTTCTCGCCTCTTCCAACTAACCACGACTTCAATCTTAGAAGGATCAATCAAATTCCATTCTCATACAACATGGCTCGTAGAGAAAGAAACCTCCTCAAACCAAAATGCACACTTACTAAACTTGGCAAACAACTTCTTCTCTCGAGTGCACCGCCAAAACCATTCAAAAATGTTGTTCATGCTCCTCCCGAGATTTAGAATAAACAAGGATATCGTCAATAAACACGACAACAAAAGTATCACAAGATAGGGTTTGAAAACCGGGTTCATCAAATCTATAAAAACAATTGGAGCATTTGTTAAACCATAAGGGGCATGACAAGAAATTAAAAATGACCATACCGGAGTCACGAAAGGCGGTCTTTGGAAACATCCTCCGAACGAACCTTCAACCGATGATACCAAGCTTCTCGAGTCAAGTTTCGAAAAGACCGCCGCACCTTGAAGTTGATCAAATAAATCATCAATATGAGGCAAAGGGTCTTTGTTCTTCACCGTCACTTGATTCAACTGCCGATAATCAATGCACAATCTCAATGACCCATCTTTCTTCCCAACAAATAATACTCAGAGGCTCCAGACGGCGAGACGAAACTATGCTCTGGACAAATCCCGATCAAGCAACTCTTGCAACCGGGCCTTCAACTCTTTCAATTCCCATTACAGGGCCATTCTATAAGGTGACTTGAATATTGGAGAAACGTGCATTCAGGAAGCAAATCAATCCCAAACTCTATCTTCCTATCCGGAGGCATCAAAACTGTGTAAGAGAACACATTCGGAAACTGCTTTTAACTACCGGTACATCCCCAAATTCAGGCATGACACTTTTAGTAGTATCAAGAACACTAGCCAAGAATCAGGTACAACCACGACGCTTAATAATTTTCTAGCTTTCACATAAGAAATAACACGAATAGTCTGTCGAAGGAATAGCCTCAAAAACAAACTTTTAGGCATATTTCGGGACCGAAAAGGTAACAACGCTTCTTATGACAATCAAGCTAAAGCATGATATTTCATGACATAATCCATACCCAGAAATAACATCAAAATCATGCATAGGGAACACTACCAAATCAGCGGGTAACACATGATCACATATATGCACATCATAGGCACGTAACACCTTTCATTCTAAGTTACTGCCAAACAGCTCTCCATGGAGTTGTATATATCTAGCACATAAGGCATAGGGACTCAACAAAAACATGCAATGCGATGCAAAATGCATGGACACATAAGAATGAGATGATCCAGGGGTCTATAAGTGTGCGTGCTCTCATACTGTGCTATAAAAATAGTACCTCCTATAACGGTGGAGGAATGCACCGCTTGTTGTTGATTCACAAAGTAAAGACCCGACTCCTCACAGACAACCTTAGGCCTCCCTGAAGACATCCTTCTTACTGCCCTTGAGAAGTCCAGCGCCACTCCCGGGATGGTTGCTTCCTTGGCTTTGGACAATCCCTTTGAAAGTGCCCCAACCGACCACTTGATTCAAACATTTGCCTTGTTTCTTCCAACATTGATCCTCTAAGTGTCCCTCCTTCCGACAACGCATACAAACTTTTTTGGTTGATTCCCCGAAATATAACCTTGCCTTCTCATACTTGACGAACCTTGCGGCCGTCCTGAAATAGTGATGTCAATCCTTGACCTCCTCGATTGTCTCGGCCTTGTTGTTGTCTCCACTTGGCTTCCTCGACTTCGTACTTACTACACCTCGGTTTTCCTCTTATGTTATTCAATATCATTCTCCACATGGTAAGCACGATCCACGGCATCTTGAAAATCTTGAAACTTGTGGGACACTAACTGCTCGGATCGACCGTCTTGATCCCCGAACGAATCTCATGGATGTTCTCTCCTCGGTTGCAACTAGATGAGTGTAATATCTTGATAACTCGGTGAACTTGGCCACATACTGAGCCACTGTCATAGAATTCTGCTCTAAGTTAAGAAACTCCATCTCCTTCTTGTCTTGATCCACTTTCGGAATAAAATGCTCCTTGAATTTCCTCTCAAAATTCTCCCAAGTATATGGAACATGAGCCTCATCCCAATTTGTCTTCAAATTTCTCCACCAATGCTCCGCCGCTCCAGAAAACTTGTAAGCAGCAAACCTAACTCCTTCCTCCTTGGTACATCTCAATACATCAAAGAACTTTTCCATGACTTCTATCTACCTCTCAGCTTTGGTCACATCCGGCTCACCATCATAACCAATAGGTTTCATCTTCAAGAATTGTTCAAGTCCAACCCTTGGAGCTGCCTGCTCCCCTCTCTGCCTTTGATCATTCATGGCCTTCATGGCTGCCTCTAACATTCCTTAGAACATATCCCGGGTCTCCTCCCGTACGTTGCCACGGCCTAAAGGTCCAGTCGGATCACCTTCAGCTCCTGCCATAAGGACTTAGTACCTGCATAAAACATTTAACGTCACTCACTCAATCCATACTACCCTTCTAGGTCACGTATTCACTCTAGACTATCTAAACCTAAGGCTCTGATACCAACTGACGCGCCCCGAACCGTGGTCCTACTTGGCCCCACGCCCGGGACGCGCTCTGAAGACGCCTTTAATTTAATTTTTTTTTCGAAATGTCCTTTCTCAATTTTGACAATATACAAACCTGTTTAAGGTAAAGAACTTTCATAAACATACCATTTAAGGTAAAACCATTTACTTCAACTTCAAACACCAAACTTTACAACCATTTACAAACCACACACCACTTCTTTACAAACCAAGGAACATAGTTCCCAAATTATAAAATATTTACAATCCTTTAAAGAGTTGCAAAATAGTGACATACATCTCAAGTCTAGGGTATACTGCCCCTTGGTTATACATTTATATAATGTAAACCCTACAAAATACCTTTCTCAACAACCACCCAACTCGGCGTACTCCCTTGCTCAACGTGGCCTAGTCCCTGGCTCGCCTCTATCTAAGAAAGCAATAAAAGGACAGGGTGAGATAAAATCTCAGCAAGCTATTATATATGAAACAATATGATATGCAAACACAATATAAAAGCATATAACATCAAGCTCCTCATATATATCACATTATTGTTAACACAAAGAAAGATATATATAACAACATATAAGTGCAATAATGTAACACTTATAAGAATACTGAGCCAAGGTTTAATCCTCAAAAGGATATCACGATCTGAGCAGCATCAACAGCTGAAGAAGCGGTTCCGGAACCCAATCAAAATATCAACAATACGGGTGAAAATGACACAAAGTCATACCCCGAAGTGAAACTAGACCTCACCGAAAAAGGGGAGCTAGTCCACTACCCAAACCATGGCCAATGGAAGGTAAAAAGGGATCCAGTGTATGGATTATAACGAACTCGGCTCGGGTGCCATTATAATCCCATAACACTGCCCAACAATCAAGTACCAGCTGGACTTTAAATCAAAGCACAGTAATACATACTTGCTTTAAACAATCAATGTATGATTCCAAAGTAGGGAACCATACCAATATAGCATATCAAAATGATAGCAAGATGATAACAAGTATCCATCATAAAAAATCCTTGAACCAATTCAATTCAACTTAGGATTCCAAAGTAGGGAACCCTAACAAGCACACCATAAAAGATGTCAAACAAATCCAAAATATGCAACACATAAGGTCTACACACTTACTATAACCATTCAAGAATGTATCATCAATCATATAAGGATATCAAACAAGTTAGGTTATATGGAAATCAAGTGTTCCAACCTACTTTAACCAAATATTTAACCATCTTCCAATTATCACAGTTGGTATGTAAGGACATCCTTTTGTAGCTCATATGTTGTACTTTGATTAGAGTGTTCAATTGGTTGAAATTTATGTTATAAAGTTGGACCCACATGGCTTAAAACTTGGTTCAGCAAAACAGGGCAGGGCACGACTCGTCCCCCTTAATCATGCAGCCTGATACACTCGTCCACCCCAAGGCACGACTTGTCACGACTGCATGACACGACTCGTGACCAGGGGCACGACTCGTGCCCCTTACAGAATTCAGCACATCAGTTGAAACTTCAGCAAACTCAAATGAAACATTTACAAGTCCATTTTTCCAACTTAAACAACAATACCAAAACTCCAACTTCAGTATATCCCAACCAAAATGACCTCAAACCATTCCAACCTAGCCAAATGCCATTTTTATTTCCAAACCAAATCAATTACAATTTCTACCATTTTTAAACTCAAAGAAAATGGTCTAAAATCACATGCAAACATTATTCAACAACAACAACCTCTTTAAATACTAAATGAGCATACTTGAAAGGAAAATATAGTAACTTACTTGAAAATAATATTAAAACTTGAAAACTTCAATCGGATGAAAATGCTCCCTTTCTTCTCCCGAACACAAAGAAACGAACGGATCGTCAAACGAATTTTTCTTGATTAAATGGGGGATTTATAAAATGAAAACCAAGGGTTTGGACTCTTTTCTCTTTGAAGTGGACAAAACTTGGCTGGGATTGATTTTGGTAAAATGAAGCTTCTCAATGACTAAGGAAATGAGGATATACATTAACAATTTAATACTTAGGCTCCTCCAACCAATGAGTCATTTAAATTAGATGACTTAAGGTCTAAACCCTAAACTTTAGCACCTCAAGGATTATAATAAGATATTTTATTAAATTTTCAAATATTATCATTTTACTACACACTCCTAATATTTTCAATAAGACATTAAATAATTATATTTAATTTATTAATATATTTAATATATCATATAAGTTATTAAAATGTTAAACTAACACATAATTGTCACAAACAAAATGCAAAATATATAAATGAATGCAACACACTCCATAATCACAATTAAGCATGAATCAAAATAGAATCTAGGATTAGGGTCGTGACAACCATCACCAATTAAGAGCTCTTCCGTGCCATCATAAGGGGCATGAAGAGAAAGATTGCGTAGATCATGGGTGGCATGATGAGTAGCGCCACTGTTCATAAGCCAGCCAGGAGGAGAAGATGAGTGAGTAGTGGCAGCGTAAGCGGTGGGCTGAGATGAAGATGGACCACAGTAAGAAGGTGGCCGAGGACTGGGAAATGATGAGCAAGGGGGTTGGGTAGGGGTAGGGAAGGTGACTTGAGGGTAGAGTTGTTTGAAGGCCATGCATTGGTTGAGGAAGTGACCCTCAAGGCGACACCATTGACATTTACCTTTGTATTGGGAGCGAGGACGATTAGGGTTTGATGGATTAGGGTTAGGGTTATGATTATAGGAAGTGGGAGAGGGAGTGTAGGTATTCAACTTAGGCTGAGAGTTGTAGGAGGGGGGAGGTTTTGCCGCATAGGCGACTGTGGTCGGGAAGTGGGGGTGGTGGTGGTGGAACGATGTTTAAGGGACAATTCCTTGGTGATCAATTTTTCATGGAGTTCGTCGAAGGATATGGGCGAATCACGGCTTTGAACAGCGGTGACAACACTGTCATAGTCCGGATCTTGAAGTTGCTCTAGGACTCTATCAGTGAGATCGTCGGGATCAAGAGGCCGACCTAAGGAAGCTAGTTGATCAGCATGTAGCTTGAGATCATGCATGTAATCGGTTATAGATCGAGAGCCCTTGGTGATGTTGCGAAGATGGTCTTTGATTTGCTTTAGGTATCCTTTAGAGGGATTGGCATAGGTCTTGGCTAGGGTTTGCCATGCTTCATGTGTGGTGGAACATTGGGATATGAGGGGGACTAAGGGTGCACTGAGAGAACCGGCTAGGGCACTCAAGATTAATTTTTCTTGACGGAACCAACTGTTAGGCAGAGTTAGGAGAGGTGGTTTGTTGTGTGCCGAGTTTGGGGGTTTCATTGGCGGCTGTGGGGGTAGTAATAGAGGTGGTGGTGGTGATCGTTTGTGATGGGGTGGGTAAACTTCCATCAAGGTAGGGATAGAGAGCATAACCTAGAAGAGAGACTTCTACTTGGATCTTCCAAGCTATGTAGTTGGTAGGGGTAAGTTTTAGGATGTGTGAGAGGGATACAATAATAAGGGATTTGGAGGGTTCATCAGGATTGGAGAGTTGGGAGAATTTGACCATGCCTAAAAAAAATTATGGATCCTTTTTAATGCTATGATACCATGAAGAACTTTAGAAACAAAGAAGAATAGAAAATTATTGTGGAATTGAATTCAATTTATTCATGTGAATGAGAACCCTATTTATATATAAGGAATAGTAATCAACTTAGGAAACTAAATTTAGACTTTGAATGGAAAACAATTACTAAAAGTAAATAACAAGACTAAGACTAAGACGCAGAGAGTTCCGGATCATGAGTCACTCTACTCTATTAGAAGGGTGTAATTTGCATTATCTTTTGTATTTTACATCTCAAAATTTACATGCATATAAATTCTTTTAAAATAATAAACATTCTTGGATTAAAGTTTTGAAGAATTTCTTATTTTTCTTTGGCAAACAATAGAAAGCGGAAGTCGATGTCTTCTAGGGATGATATGTAAGTAGTTAAAAGATCTAGTTTATCGACATCAAGTTTTCTTTTTTTTTTCTTGTGTACAATCTCTATCAAAGATAAATTCACTTCCCGATATTGCTATTTAAATAAATTAAATTATTAATTAAGAAAAAAATGACTACTCATTTAAATATCAATAAAAATATGAACAATTATTTTGAATAAAAAAGGAGTAGGTTTTAAGCACTAGGTTGACTCTGATTTCTCAAAATTAAGTTTATCTACAAATGCATGAATGTGACTTAGTGGTAAAAGTCAAACCTTATACTATGTAATGTGAGAAGTTTCAGAAAATTTTGGGAGAAACTAGTTTCCCCAAATATTATAAAAAATCTTGTATTTTATTTTAAAAAAAATGTACGTGCCTTTGTTTCGGTTTTTAAAACAAGATTTTTTATAATGTTAGGGATAAACTAGTTTCCCCCAAAATCTACTCGAGAAGTTTAGTGTTCGATTTTTCTCTTTGTCTCCTGATTTGAAACTTTGTAAAAATAAAATAAAATAAAAAAATCTCCAATTGTATTATTATGTACTTTAAATTTAAAACACGATTAATGTCCCATTCCATCTCGGGCTCCCTTTTAGAACATGATGCTTTTGCTCTGTTCTAAAAGACCCGCTAGGGCGCCTAGGCGCCGCTGTGCGCCAGCCTCTCTCCAACGCCAGTTAAGTCGCCTGAGTGCCCCGACTAATCCCGACTAATCCCGATTAGTCCCCGACTAGTCCCCGCCTAGGCGCTAGGCCCGGCTCCGCCGCCTAGCATCCGCCTAGCGCTTTTTAGAACCTTGTGCTTTTGTAATATGATTCAAAGTTGTCGCTTTTACCTTTACAGCCTTTTTTTTTTTTTTTTTTTAGATCTATCCATGTTAGTCAACCTAATACTCATGTTGTGTTTGTGAGATCAGCATCCTCAACCATTTTTAGGAGAAACAATTAACTAATACTCTCTTCATCCAATGAAAATATATTCATAATATAATCCTATTTTATAAATTATTATGTTCAAATATTTGATCTTTTTTTTTAAGTGTTAATATCTACGTATGATATACCTTATGGGTGCCCTTTTTATCACCTTAAGGTTTTAAAGAATTTGGTTACTTAACATGCTATCAAAGCTCATTGTTTGGTAAGGTCCAGAGTTCAAATATTTTCGCTTGTATTCATCCTAAAAAAAATTATAAATGATACGTATTGGCCTAATTGTGCCCCTATAACTCCACATATACACGTGAGAGAGAGTGTTAATATCTAAGCATGATATATATTGTGCAGTGTTTTAAAAGACCCCACCTAAGGCACTAGACCCCTCTCCAACGCCTAGTTCTAAGCCCCGTCTAAGAACCGACTAATACCGACTAGTTCCCGCCTAGGTGCTAGGCCCGGCTCCGCCGCCTAACATCCGCCTAGCGCTTTTTAGAACCTTGATATTGTGGATGTCCTCTCTATCACCTTAAAGATTTAGAATAGTCGGTTAATTAATACAAAAATATATGGAAAAAGAGTGGAAAGGATTAAGGGAACAAGTAAAACATAGAATCAAGGTTGTAGATGAAAAATAAAATAAATTATTAATATATTTGAATAGTAAAAATAAAAGAGAGTATTCCCTTTTTGATTGATCTAGTTTGATTTTTTGCTAAAATATAAGTAATATTTGTTTTGTTGCGAAATTTCAACTTTGTATTAATACGTCATTAAAAATATTATCACTAATTATTTTTACAATTTATTAAAAATAGTACTATTCTCTATAATTTTCTATCTAATTCAATAATATTATTAACATGCACAAATGTAATAACGAAAGTTAATGAACCTTAGCTTACATCACATAGAAAACTAATTAATAATAGGGGTATTCATCAAAAACTAATTTTGAAAGATGGATATTAAAAAAAATTATACAATTTTGAAAGATGGATATTAAAAAAAATTATACAAGTTGGATATTACAAAAAACTCTTTAAATATTACAAAAAACTACTATTTTTATTTTTATTTTTGCATTTATCTGTCAAATAACTGATAAATGCATTTATCAGTTGTTTAACCAAAAAATCAAACACAAAATACTCTTTAAAAATTATAAATGAATTTATCAGTTATAAACAACTAATAAATGCATATATCAATTATTTTTATTGAAAAGGCAAAAAAAAAAAATAAAAAATAATAAAAAATAATAAAAAAAATTAAAAAATTAAAAAAATTAAAAAAATTAAAAGAAAAGAAAATTATTTTTTTAGAATATCATAACTTACATGTTTTTTTTTTTTTTTTTTTTGTAAATAGCATCTTTTTGAGATAATTTTTGATAAATACTGGGATCATCAATCAACCGTTGGAAACGTGGACCTCAAAATCCAAACTTTTCAACCTGACAGTGAGCTAAATAAGGCTTGAAGAGTAAAAAAGCCCAAAATATTTTAACACCATGACACTAATAGGCCCAACTCACCCAGCCATTTTGATTGTTCTCTAGTCACACTATACGGCTTGGGCCGGAACAACCTGTACGACTCAAACTACCTATATGGGACAAATGGATTTTATACTATAAAGTTTATATATTACATAGTTCCCAAAAACTGAATGACCATTTCTTTCCCAAATTGAATAACCTTTTTTAAAAAAGAAATCATAATTTTTTCATTTTTAAATGATTTATTTTTAATTTTTTTATAGTTTATTATATTTATGCAAAACTAAAATTTTGAAAGTGAATAGCAAGAATATTTTTACGATTTTTTCTATTAAAAATAAAATGGTATTTTATTTTGAAGAAATTGATTATTACCATTAGAAAATGGGCTTAGTTATTTGGTTATACTCGGTAATTGGACTACCCAAACTCTCTGAAGCCCAAATTACTATGGAACTATAGAATTGAGTTCAGCCCAAGAGCCTGCAGCTCTCCTTAAAATCTACTCCACTGCAGTTTCAGCTCAAATTTTATCTATGATTTATGACTTTGGTGCGATGCATTAGACAACACAACATTCTGTAAAAATTTAACATGCATCAACTCTTCATTAAATGGACACTTTCCTTTCTAATTGAAAAACCACTTTAATTTTTATTTTGACAAGAATATTGTTACATTAAAATAATATTATTAAAAATACCTTTATTATGCAAATCTAGTTCACAAGATTTTTGGGAAACTAGTTTCTCCTTAAGTTATAGAAAGTCCTGTTTTATAAATTGTTCCTAAATATTCACTAACTACTTGCAAGTAGAAAAAAAGTGAACTTTTTATAATTTATGGAGAAACTAGTTTCTCCCAAAACTTGCTCAATCTAGTTATCACTATGCAATTTCAAAAGGGTCATTTATCAAAAACTAATTTTCAAATATGGATATTACAAAAAAATACACACAACAAGTTGGATATTACAAAAAACTCTTTAAATAATACAAAAAACTACTCCCTCGTCCCACTTCAAGAGTCCTACTTTCCCTTTTGATTCGTCCCAGACTAAGAGTCCAATTCCATAAATGACAAATTTTGAACAGTGTTTCGGACATTTATATCCTTATAATATAAATATATTTAAAAAAAAACCATTTATTATGCCCTTATAATGTTAACATATTTACAAAAAAACCAATCAAAAAGAGGTTTTATCATAAATGTTTTAACTTTTACATTCTCTCCTCTAATATTCTACCCACTTGCAATTCTTTATTCATTTCTTAAAAAATTGATAAATGAATTTATCAGTTATAAACAACTGATAATGCATTTAAGTTGTTTAAACAAAAAAATCAAGCACAAAATACTCTTTAAAAATTGATAAATGAATTTATCAGTTATAAACAACTGATAATGCATTTAAGTTGTTTAAACAAAAAAATCAAGCACAAAATACTCTTTAAAAAATTGATAAATGAATTTATCAGTTATAAACAACTAATAATACATTTATCAGTTGTTTAAACAAAAAAATCAAGCACAAAATACTCTTTAAAAAACTTATAAATGAATTTATCAGTTATAAACAACTGATAAATGCATTTATCAGTTGTTTTAACTGAAAAGGCAAAAAAAATTAATTAATTAAAAAAAAAGAAAAATTAAAGTAGTTTTTTGTTATATCACATCTTACATGATTTTTTTTTTTGAAAATAGCATATTGTTGAGGTAGTTTTTGGTAAAAACTCCATTTCAAAATTGGTTATTAATTCACCATTAGAAATAACATTAATAACAATTTTTAGAATTGTATAGAAATAGTGGTCAAAAGTTTGATTGTGTTGACCATAAAAATCATAGTAAAACAAACTTTTTGAGAAAGAGGGAGTATATCTTTATTTGCCTATATTTTAGGATCATATTTTCCCTAATTTAAATTGTATTATACATCTAGCTTAAATGTGGAGACGTTACTACATGATTTTTAATCGGAAGACAAAGAGGTGGGGACTGGGCTGTTAAAAGCCAAACAAAACTTGAGAATTCAAGGATTTGATTAGTTTAATACTTTAATTAAAGAGAAGTTGTTTGTTTACTTTCTTTAATGAGTTGAGGTGATTGGAAGAGAACACCTTGTCTTCACTTCAAAAAAGCCATATTTTTCCCTTTGTACTTCTCCATTCATAATTGTGAAGTGTTCTATAAAAACTGTTTGAATTTAATGGCCAAAATTATAATTTTTTTATATTATTCACTTTTAAAAAAATGATCATTCATGGTAGGAGGGAGTAGGAATGACTCGTTTCTCTGTTAATAAATGAATGTCCAAATTGCATTCTAAGGGACAATTTGAAAATGTATGTTTTTTATATATTTTAATAACAAAGATGAATAAATATTCCTGCTATCGATTTTCTAAACATTTAATTTTATGTAATAAAATAAATAGCAACAAAAATTTGGTGAAAAAATCGTTAAGCGGCAAAGTTTTTTTTTAAAAAAAAATTTATTTAAAAACAAAAATTTCTTGATTTTGAACATTCATTTAGGGGCCGAGGGAGTAAGTAGTACTCCTATTCATGATACTGAGTGGTTGGTATCCAAGAACATGGCAACAGAAACAAGATAACAAAATTGAAATACACATAATTAAGAATGGTTGACTATGGAACAATACTAACTCTAGACAAGAAAGATGGGAAGTTGGATTAAACAATAGGGGTATCTGGCTGTCTGCAAAAGCTTCAAAAGAATCATAGCCTTATTATTTTACAATTTACACTACTGGATTATATATTGAAAGCAAAGCAGACATGAACAGCTTGAAAAAGGGGACAAGATAATGGTAATTACAATATCACAAATTCACACCAGCGATGGAATTGATGAATGCAAGCAAGTGATAATAAAAGATGATGAAGCTGTAAAGTTGGATTCTATTTGCTGTATCCATGTGACTGAGCCTAGCTAATCACTTCCCCATCCTTTCAACTCATTCACATATCAGATTTGCGAATTTACGTTTACGCTAACTCAAATCAAACCTTGAACTGGAAGAACGCTTCGGAAATATTCTCTGAATTTCAGAATATTGTTCTTCCAGTTCCATACTGACGACATAAACTTAGTGGTGAAACATATGCTAGAAAATGAATTAATCAAACAATTTACATCTGAATGTAAATATATTAATTAATTTCTTAGTCTAATAGTATATATGCAAGATCCTTTTAACAAGACTAATTATTTTTGTTCAGCACATATACCTACTGTGATCTTCCTTAGCAGGTGACACATACAAACGCTAACTCAAGGTAATTCACGAAATAATTTATGCCTTAACAGATTATGCCTTTTTTTGAATTTTAACCAAGATCGACGTTAACGGATGATCTTCTCAGTGTTGAAGTGAAGATTTTGCCTTAGATTTGTTTCTCTACCTCATCTCATGGGCTAAAGAAGAGAGAAAAACCCATTCTTGATTATCATCATTTGAGCCACCAATAGGCCCAATTATTTGACAGAAAGGTGACCATTAAGGGCACTAATTAATCAACTAAAACTACTAATGTTTTAAAGCAAGCAATATGTCCAATCACACACTCTCAAACACTAATCTTTAAAGTAAACTGAATACATGATCTGTATTAGTTATCCTATCTTGACTAGAAAAATGCCACCACACTTAAAACAAAAAAAAAAAAACCACTGTAATTCTTTTAATATGTTGATGTGAAAATCAGTATTCATTTGTACAAGAATTCTACAACACCACAAATACAAAACCAAAAAAACTATCAAACATATGCTCATACATATATTGCCTCCGTCCCAATCTAAGTGTCCAATTTTTTTTCTTTCAAATTTACTATTGATGAAAAGCAAATTTAAATCTTTCTGGGAATTCATTTTGGGACAGAGGGGGGAATAAATGAAGGCCTTCTTCTTGTGTCCCTCTCTTTACATCTTTTCAGTAGTTTATAGACACCATAATTAGAATTAAGAAGGAGAAGAAGACTCACTAACTACCTCATCAACTTCTCTCCGGTGAAAATTCCGGTGGCATCCACAGGCGGCACATGATAGGGCAGCCGTCGTCCCCTCCTCCCCGCTAGCCATGAACTCCCTGCAACCATCTACAGCATATCCTCCAATATTAGCTGCATGATTCTTCTGGCATTCTCCATATCTCACCGTCCGAGTTGTTGAAACACTTGATGTTCTATTAGATGAACTTCTTTTCACTACCACTTGTCTCTTCTTCATGATCTTATACAACCAAGAACCCTAAATGGCTTGCCAATTTCAGAACCCTAATTTTTTTCTTTTCTGAGAAAGAGAGTGAAATTGGGAAGGCAGCATCAGCTTTTATTGAGGTGGAAAAAGGTTGGGATAAAATGAGCTGCTTTTAAGTTGAGTGGGTTGAGCCCGTAGCTTTCAGACCGTTGCGTTGCTAAGCTCGATCCGGTTCAAATGTTAAATATTACGTGGCATATCAAATACTGCAAAAGTTAATATCGCGATCTCAAATACCGTCAGCTAGATGACCGCATCAGCCATGATCATATTTATCCAATATCGCGTTAACCATGTTGATCGCGTTCTTATACCATACTCCCGATTTTCTCACTATACCCCCGGTTAAAGTCAAAGCTAGTCAGACAAGGGGTCATACCTATTATTACATCCAGGACAGACCTCTCTGCATCACATTAAATGATGGCTCAGGCCCCTATCATGCGCGTAAGGCGCCGCACCAGCTGTCGCCTACTTTCCCTGTCCTTGTCCAATCAAAGGCACCACTCTACAGTATTTCTCAATTTATTGTACGAGTCCACCAGGTGCGGAGACGTGTCATAGGTCAAAAGACAAGCATATCCTCCAGGGCTGACGTCATCAACAACTCCCTCATACTATATATACAATCTCTTGTCCCCAAGGACAAGGTAAATATAAAATCATCATTGTAATCCACATTGTCTAAATCCAATCATACAACTCAATAAGGCATTCAAAGTCTTTCTCAGTTATAAAACTTTCAGAAATCTTACTCTCACACCCGAGGGCCTGAGCTGGATTAAACTCCGACTTGATCTCTAACGGTGTTTTTTGTCTTTGTTGGGTTCTACGTACAATCTTTTTATACAAGCTATATATCCATATTTAGTGAGATCCCGAAAGTTGTGGCGTCATCAGTGGTTCCGATGTCGGGAATCGCTTTAGTTTTTCTCGTATAAATCTTGTGTCTTATCGAAACAACATTTTTCCAAACACTTTCATCAAAAAAAAAAAAATCCTTTTTAGCTTTTTCTCCTTTAAAATGGCTGGAACTCCTCTTCAAAATACTGATTAATTTACTCCTCCGGGTAATAATCAAACTTCTCCCTCCCAAATAAATCCTATTAGACCAAGCACCTCAGCCTTAATAGGTTGGGTGGCCGTCCTATCATTCAAGGATCTCTTACTCCTTTTCAAAGAGACATTAGGGAGAAGCTTGAGGCTGCCCGTAGAGAAAAAGCCTCCCAAAATCCAAGTCCAAAAAACCCCACCTCTCCTGTCACTCATGAGTTGATACTCAAGAAAAACCAAGCTTTGGCTGAGAGGGCTAGACTCGTGACTGAGGCCATGGCCATAAATGATGCCCAGCTAGAGTTGGTAGAGCTGGAAGCCAACGGTTGTGTCTCCCTAGAGGAAGGCTCCCAAAGGTTCGCCCAAGGAGTCCGTACAAAATCTCTAGCCAGTCAAGCTAGGGGGACAAAAAAGTTGGAACCAACCCTCGCTGACTGCGGTCACGAGGAGAAGGAGGTAGGAGAGGGAGCAGAATCTACTACTCTCCCCGAGAAATCCAAAGCACAACCCACGGCTAAAGCCAAAGGGAAGGCCGTGATTTCTCCCTCCAAAAAGCCAAAGTTGGATAGCATGAACCCTGAATTCATCCAGTTCATGCACCAAATGTGGAAAACCCACCAGCAAGGCTCCACGAAATGTGGTCGCACCATGGATACCTTTGCGAATAAGATTGCCAACGCGCCAATCCAGAGGGGGAAACCTCCTCAAATAAAAACCTATGATGGCTCCACCAACGCAAAATGGCATATGGGGAGGTTTGAAGGACAGATGGCCCTATTCTCCTCAGATAAGGCCGTAATGTGCAAAGCCTTAGCTGGCTCATTCACGAGCAAGGCCTTATCTTGGATGTTGGCCCATAAGACGAAGTCCATCAAAAGCTATAATCAATTCTGAAATAACTTTTTAAACTCTTTTGTTGGGGTAGGCGAGCCCGCGAGGCCAAAAACTGACTCAATAAGGGGGCGTTTGGTTCGGTGGAAAAAAAGTGAAGGAATGGAATTGTCAATGGAATGGAATTGTCAATGGAATTGGAATGGAAAAAAACTGGTCAACCCCCTCCGTTTGGTTGGCACGGAATGGAATGGAATTGTCATTCAATTCCTTGACAAATCATGTTTGGTTTGAAAATACAAATTATAGGAATGGAATGAAAGCATATAAAATGACCAATTTACCCTTTAAAAAAAAAATTTTGGAGGGGGTGGGTGGGGGGTAGGTAGGGGTATGCAAAATGAGTAAAAAAAAATTTCGTGGGAGGTGGGGTGGGGGGTGGGTGGGGGGTGGGGGAGGGTAGGCAAAAAAATAAAAAAAATTCGTGGGGGTGGGGGTGGGGGGTGGGGGGCGGTGGGGGTGGGGAGGGTAGGCAAAAAAAAAAAATTTCGTGGGGGTGGGGGGTGGGGGTAGGGGGGTGGGGGTGGGGGGTGGGGGGAGGCTAGGCAAAAAAAAAAATTTCGTGGGGGTGGGGGGTTGGGGGGGTGGGGGGAGGGGGTGGGGGGAGGGTAGGCAAAAAAAAAATTCGTGGGGGTGGGGGGTGGGGGTAGGGGTGGAGGGTGGGGGGGTGGGGGGGGTGGGGGGGAGGCTAGGCAAAAAAAAAAAAATTCGTGGGGGTGGGGGGTAGGGGTGGGGCGTAGTGGGTAGGGGTGGGTACGGGGTAGGGGTGGGTAGGGGGTAGGGGTATTTTGGTCAAATTTTTTTTTTTTTTTCCTTTCCCAAAGGAAAAAACTTTTCCATCACTTTTATAATGGAATGGTTAATTCCTTCAAATGAAGGAATACATTATTCCAAGGAATTTTTTTTTTTAAATGACTAAAACCAAACATGGGAATGGAATGGAAAATTATCAATTTTCCATTCCATTCCCATGTTTTCCCATGAACCAAACGCCACCTAAGGGTCAAGCAGGGCGCCACAAAAACCACCAAATCCTACATCAATCGGTTCAGAAAGATATCCGAGCATATTGTAGACCTGTCCGAGAGCGATATTCAACTCTGCTTTGAGGGTAGTGTATCCTCCAGTTTCTTAAAAATGAACTTTGCCTTAGACAGGCAAAGTTCATTTTGCAAAGGTCACCTTCATGGTTATAGATTTATAATCCCAGTACAATGCCATACTCGGCATCACTGCTCAGGTCGCATTGGGAATTGTAGCATCTGTCCCCCATTAAAGGGTAAAATTAAACACTCCGGGTGGAATTGCGATCATCAAAAACCAGCCCGAGAGATTCCTCAGAACGTTGGAGGAAAAGAGAAAACAGAAAATTCAAGCCTCCTGCTCGCAGTTGGATGAGGAAGCAAAGCAGAACAAAAATAAAGGCAAATGCCCGCAGCCCGAGTTCGTGGGTATGCTCTCTTTCCAATCCACCAAGATAAAGCTCAAAAAAATTAGAAAGTCAAAAATAATGGCTCCGGTTGATGGAGGATATGTTGATAGGGGAATCTTTGGATACATAGACTGATAAATCTTCTATTCTATGTCCGCTCTCTTGGAGGAAGCTCCACACCACCAATGATCATCATTGACTCTCTCCACAATCGTGAAATCAGTGATCTCCGGCCTAACGACGAGCTCGAGGAAGTGGTAATCAATATTCACTACCTCGAGAAAAAGTTAAGGTCGGTCTGGAAATACACCCCGAGGAAAGAAAGGTCTTGATTGAGTTCCTAAAAAAGAATAGAGATGTGCTCGCATGGAAAGTGGAGGACATGAAAGGTATCAGAGAGGACGTGATCCTTCATAAACTTAATGATAACTACTCCTTCAAACGCATCCATCAAAAATCAAGATACTTTTCTCCAGAGAAAGAGATCGCGATCAAGGAAGAGGTAGAAAAACTGCTTAAGGCAGGGATAATCAAGGAAATATCATATCCCAAGTGGCTAGCAAATGTTGTTATGGTGAAGAAGCCTAATGGGAAATGGAGGATGTGTGTTGAATTTACATATCTCAACAAGGATTGCCCCAAGGATTGCTTCCCTCTTCCCAGAATTGATCGCTTAGTGGACTCTATAGTCGGGTACAGGGTTTTGAGTTTCATTGATGCATACTCTAGTTACCATCAGATATAAATGGCTCCTGAAGATTTTGCCTCCATAGCTTTAATCGTCGTGGCCAAAACGTACTGTTACACAATGATGCCTGAACGGAATAAAAGTGACGGGCTAGGCCCAATGATCAAAGCCCAATTATTCGAGTATTATTGCCACCACATCCTTAGTGGGTCGGCCCAAGTATTATAAGGCCCAAGGCTCATCAGTCAAGATCAGACGACCTAGCTCATTGTCCGATCTCCACGGTCCCGACCTAGATTTGTCCGACAGGCGATCCATCTCTTATACGGATATTACCTGGCTATATCAAGCAGTCAGGTCGACCTAGATCCATGCAGGCGACCTTGACCTGCAAAGCGTACGTCGACCTACAGAGTCATGACGCATATACAATTCTTTCCATAACAGGAGTCCTACAAAGCAGGAGTTATTTATGGACACGATCTCTCATACAAATCTGATCCGTGATTCTAGGGATTTCATACAATCCCACTACAATTATAACTCATATTAAGGCCTATAAATACTTGACAACTTCAACGGTTTAAAGGTAACTGCTATTGTGTTATTCTGGATTCATTGTTCATTATAATATTTTAGCTCTCAAATCACCATACTTACTCTCACGCCCGAGGGTCTTCGCTGGAGACCATTCTGGCTAGTCGTGGGTTCTGTTTTCAGGTCAAAAGCTAGGAGATCAATCTTGTAGCTGGATGGAGATTGATACAACACGATTCTTGCGACATCAATGCCATTGGGCTGAAAAATGCAGAAGCCACCTACCACAGAATGGTCAACATTGTTTTCGAAGATCAACTAAGCAGAAATCTTGAGGCCTACATTGATGATATGGTCATAAAGACAAAGGATAATTTCCACGAGCTCGACGTGGAAGAAACTTTCTCCGACTTGCGCCGCAATAACATGAAGCTTAACCCTCTCCTCAGCATCCCGGTGCCCGGAGAAGAACTTTTTCTATTTTTAGTGGCCACTGACCTGATAGTAGCCGCTGTTCTTGTAAGGGAGGAGAATAACTCTCAAAAACCAGTGTACTATGTATCAAAGGCTTTGTACGCCGTAGAATGTCATTATCTCAATATATAAAAGTTAGCATATGCCTTGCTTGTAGCTGTTCTGCGCACCCCATAACTGTATTCACAGAAGGACCATCAAGGCACAGCCTTAGCAGACTTTGTGTCAGAAACATCATTCAAACTTGCGAACAACGAACTGGGAAAAAGAAAGAGGATAGAACCCCAAGAAACCCAAGAAAGTCAAAGATGGATCCAACCAAAGAGCGACCACAAGAAGTATGGATTTTATTCGTTGACGGTTCTGCGAGCAAGCTATTAAGTGGCGCGGGCATACTCTTGATCGCACCTTACGGGGAAAAATTTGAGAGAGCCTTGAGATTCAAGTTTGAAGCATCAAACAATCAGGCCGAATACGAAGCAATTATTGCAGGCATGGAGCTGGCCAGAGATATGGGAGTCCCAAGAATAGAAATAAACAGTGACTCTCAACTTATAGTGAATCAGCTAAAAGGGGAATATGACACAAATAATTCGGTTTTAGCCAAATATTGCGGTCTAGCAAAATCCCTCCTTAAAATCTTTAAATATTATGAGCTGAAACAAATAATGAGAGAAGGCAACGCAGAAGCAGACCTCCTCTCCAGAATCACCGAGCAAGAAATTGAATATCTAAATGCGGACTGCCAAATCGAATTCGTAGAAGCACATGCCATAGATAGGATTCGGATTAACAACATCGAGGACCAAGAGAGGGTCTGGGTAGATAAAATCCGAGATTACATTGAGAAAGAAACCCTCCCCGAGGATAAGGCAAAGGCTAGACTCATCAAAAAAGTGTCTGCAAAGTACACGGTCATAGGCGGAGTGCGATATCGACGATCATTCACCAAACCCCTACTCAAATGTGTCCCATATGGTCACCAATTTACTCTATGAAGTTCACGAATGAGTCTGTGGCGGTCATCCAGGAGCCCACACACTCTCTGACAAGATTAAATTTCAAGGATTTTACTGGCCAACCATGAGGAAAGATGCAGAGGAATACGTAAGGAAGTGTGACAAATGACAACGGTTTGTGGACATCCCTAGACTCACATCAACAGAGCAAAATTTGGTTATACCATCGTGGCCGTTTGATACGTGGAGTATTGATTTTATAGGGTCGTTCCCACCCGCTAGAGGAGGCATCAAATATGTAGTAGTGGCCGTCGATTATTTCACAAAATGGATGAAGGCCCAAGCCTTGACCACTATCTCCGAGGAAAATGTCATCAACTTTGTTCACGATCACATATGGTGTCGATTTAGAATAGCAAAAGTAATAGTCTCGGACAACGACACCCAGTTCGCAGCAAAATTTACAGCCTAATGTGAAAGTTCAACACCACCAGTCCGCAGTAGCCTATCCTCAAGGAAATGGTCAAGCTGAGGCCGCGAATAAGTTAGTCCTCAATGCCCTAAAGAAATATTTAGAAGGAAGAGGAGGACACTGGTTAGACGAGCTCCAGACCGCACTATGGGTAGTCCACACCACTATAAGAAACTCAACAGGGGAAACTCCTTTCTCACTCACTTATGGGTCAAAGGCCGTAGCCCCAGTGGAAGTAGCCCTTCATTCCTACAAAGCCACTTACTTCGATGAGACACGAAATGAGGCCACTAGAAGGTATGACCTAGATGATCTCGAAGACAAAAGGATGCATGCAAGAGAAAAGATAGTTAACTACAAGCAAAAAGCCAAGAAACATCATGACAAAAGAGTTAGCAAAAGAAGCTTTTCAGTTGGAGATTGGATATTACGAAATGTAGAAGTACAAGGGATCCAACCCGGCTTTCACAAGCTCTCAACAAAATGGGAAGTTCCGTATCAAGTTACGCAAATCATCAAGGAGGGGACCTACAAACTGTGGACAGCAAAAGGAAAAGTTCTCAAAAATGCTTGGAACAGCGATCACCTTAGAAAGTATTATTTTTGATCTTTTAGTACTAAAGTTTTGTAAAAATGTGAATGGAGGTTAACAATGTATCAAAAAACGATGCATTTGGCATACCTTTGTAACTAAGAAAAAACACGAAAATGACATACTAATTACTGAAGCAACAATATGAATGCCCGTAAAAAAAATGGATGCCAGCACAGTCACAACCTACTGATGCACAGTGATCTCATTAATCACAGATCACATGCCCACATGGATGCCAGCAAATGGACACGCCCTGCTGATGCGCGGTGATCCCTCAGACCGCTAACCGCATGCCCATATGTACAAAGGTCAAAATTGAGCCCGTACTCGACCGCCATAAGACTCATAGAATCCAAACTCGTGAACCATCAAAATAGATATAGAAGCCAGCACGGCCCAAAACTTGATGATGCGCGGTGGCCTCATTGGCCGCTAATTGCATGCCCATTTGTAAAAAGACAAAAATTGAGCCCTTACCAGTGCCACTAGACTTAAAAGAGTCCAAAACGCGCAACCGCCAAACACGGATATGGAAGTCAACATCGATTACGCCTGCTGATGCGCGGACTAGCCTCACGACCATATTCTGCATGTCCATATGAAAGCAGTTTACCTTGGCTCTTTCGAAATACGCCGCGGACTTAAGAGTCTAGACCGCGTAAATCACTAAGGTGAATGCAGAAAGTGATGTGCAGTTGGAGCCCACAAAACAGACCGAGGTTAAACCTCAAATTCTAATAGGCCACAATTAACTGTGCTCATAGTGAAAAAAGGTTAACTCCCATGCAAAACTTAAAATGTTTTCATAAATAGTTACTAACTTATAACACGGCTTACAAACTAATATAGGCACTATACTGCCCGCGACTAAAAATTGAGTATAAATAAATCATTCACAAGTCATACAAACTCAAGGAGGAAAAGCAAGAATACAAAATTTTCAAGTTTTTTATAAACAAAGTATTAAGCATTGCAAAAAATCAAAAAAGCTAAGGCATGAATGGATTGAACAAAATTTTCTTATTAAAGGATAACGAAAAGTACAAACATCCTAAAGCCTATTACATGAAAAAAGAAAACAATTCAAAAAAGAAAAAAAATCATATGTCTAGGCCGTTGGCTGAGCAGGATACTGAGTAGTTGGGGCCTCAGGGATAAGATCGAAAGGAGTTGTAGCAGAATCATTTATGGCGGAGTCTGGAGCTGGAGTAGGTATTTACCGCGGCAAGAATAGCTCGCTAACCGCAGGCCCATTGGGAAATAGGCGAGCAGCAGGGGCTTCCAGTGATAGCTTTTCCTCACCCCACCTCAGTGTGTCAAGTTCATCGATGAGGCTAGGGGCGGTGACCACGGCAACTTGAGGCAAGGTTGATGCTACTGCTGCATCCAGATTATCAATATCTTCTTGGGCCAGAGAGACCAGTGCATGCTCGTGCAGCATCAAACTGTGAATATCACTCTGCCAAGATTTCATTCTTGTATTCCTCGGAGTTCTTATACTCTTCAACAGCCTCCTTGCGGGTGGCTGTGATCTGAGCATCCTTCTCCAGCTGGAATTGCTTAAGAGGAGGTAGCTTTTTAGAAAGTTTATCCACTTGGGCCTCCAAATCCAAGACTTGTTTGGAGGCCTCCAGCCTGCCTGCATACTCCTCTACTCTTTTCTCCAGCAACTCTTTATGCCCGTGATATTCATCCCGCGCCCTTAGCCCGCTTCAAGGATTTGAGCGCCTCATCGTATTTATCGCAGAAGTGTTTGAGGTCGGTCTCTTTCTCCTTTAGAGACATAGCCAGGGAATTTTTCTCTTCCAACGCCTTCCCCAAGGCCTTATTCTTGTCTGTTATGGAGGCGGCCTGCTCATCCGTTATCTCCCGAAGTCTCTTGGCATCATTGGCCATCTGAAAGAGAAACAAAATGCGATCAGCGATCATGAAAGGTAGAAAAATAAAAAGAAAGGAATGAAAATAAAGGATTACCTCTGTGGCCATCAAGCCAATGTTTCCCGTCAAAGCAGAGGCATTGAGTTTTGACCCTAAATTCTCGTAAAAGTCAGGAGAGTAGAGCCTGTTCAAGAGACCAAGCCCCACCACTGAGTTGTGACCCTTGCCAGAATATAGGTTCACTCCTTAGACCGGGGGCACCTCCCCCTTATTGCTGAGACTCCACGCGGCCTCACGGGTCTCAACATTAGAAATGTTGTAAGCGTTAGCGCAGATTGACCCCGTTCTGGTCGGCAAGCTCGGGGTAGTGAAGGTTGTTGGGTTTTGGGGTTACAAACGCAGCGGAAGACTTAGAAATAACAAGCGAAACCCTAGCCCTTTAATCCGTCTAACATGAAGAGATTAAAATATATGAAATAGATTTACATACCTTGTAGCAATTTAGTTTGCTCAAAACCGGATCTCTATAGCGAATATCAAAACGAATCTCAAAACAGTTGATGAAGGTTTTGATCTTCTCCTTGTTCTAACTTGGTGATGAATCAACAATGCAAGTTCTCAAGCTTTTGGTGATAGCACTATCACCCTCTATCGGTAACCCACACGCGAGCGGACCAAGAACACTTCTTGTTCGATTGGTAGATGATCCCCGATTATTGAAATGCTTTCAATAATCAATGGCTAAAAGTATTTTGATCTTTGATTCTCAATCTAGATCTCAATTTTAGTGTTTCATAAACCCTAAAATTTCATGTGTTTTTTGGCTGACCAAAGGGTTCTATTTATATCAAATATAGATCCCTAACTATTAGGGAAAGAATCCTTGTCAAAAACCAAAACCAAAGCTGCCAAGAAAAAGCGTACGGACAGAATTTCGCCGCTGGCACGACTCGTCCCCAAGGGCACGAGTCGTGCCTTATGGCCAAAGATGTCGCACGACATAACGAGACAGTTCACCAGTTTCTCAGATCAAAGGGCATGAGTCGTACCTAAGGGCATGAGTCGTGAGCACGACTCGTCCCGTAGAGCACGAGTCGTCCCTTAACGACCCCTCTCTGATACAGTCGTCCCTTCTCAAGGCACAACTTAGGCCAATAGGGCACGAGTCGTCCCCTCAAGCACTAGTCGTGCCAGAGTCGTCCCTAGAGCCCAGAATTCACCCTTTTAGCCATTTTCAATCCGTTCTTTTGTGTGTGACCCTTTAGGAATTATATTTTATGTTGGTAGTGAGTTGAAACATCAAACTCACAAGACATAAGTGACTTCTAGCAAATCATTATGTCCACCCAATTAAATATAATATCAAAGCTTGATTCCTTGATAATCAAATGTCACAATCCCTTTGTCCACGATGTCCAATTGAACATGAGTCATGGTCTACGTCAACTCATATTGTTCAATGCTTTCTCGATTCCGAATATGTTGATAATCCAAGTGCATTTGATCTCTATCAAATCTCTTGAGTATGGCCATACATTTTTCTACACTATTCATCGAGGGGCCCAAGCAAACATCTCTCTCAAACAGAGAGGGACAAATCCTGTCTTGACTTATCATTCTTCCCTACAAGAATCCAATCATGCTAACATAGCCCTTATTACTATCCGACTAAAGATAGTGTTAGACTATATTAAACACAACTTTCATTATGTGGAAGATGATGATAATCTCAGGTACGAAGGATTCCAATGACACGACCATCATGAGATTTAATCATGACAACAGACCATGTCATAAATCTCATAAGTAGGTCAATTCCAGTACTCGTTCTCTAGCAAGTACCCATAACTGTAATGTGCATCTCCATGCATATAATCATCTCTATGATTATCCATTACCAACTTATACTAGTTGTTCATAACAACTAGGGACGCAGTTCAATATAATAAACATGCAAGCATATAATGAACCAAATAAACTTTCTCTAAAATAAATGATAAAGATGATACATAACGGTTTAAGTTAAACATAACTAAAGCCTAGGGCATTACACCAACAAAGGTAACAAACTCAGGCTGTTGAACCCTTGGTTGATTTTCCTTGTGAGCACCCCCTGCCTCAGGCTGGCTCCTCTTTCTTCCCGATCAGTTGGGTCAGGCGAAGGACCCTGGTTATCACCAAAAGCTCGGTCACGGCTTAGCTGGGAGCGGGGAGGAAGATCTTTGAATTTAGGGATGCCGTGGGCAGCGACCAGAAGGCTCCCCAATGACTTATCAAGCACGGGCAGCACAACACCGGGAGCAGCGTTCTTCTTCAGGGTCTCCTGCCTTGCTTTATTCTCCTTAGCCAGCGGGCGCGCTCTAGCCGCCTTGATCTTAGCTTGAGACAATCTTGGGGCCATTGTAGGATCTGCATAAAAAAAGGAAGAAAGTAGTTAGACCGCAGTTTAAATAATAAATCAAAAACAGAAAAAGAAAGTTCGAAACCAGTTCGTAAAAAGCAAAGACAAGATATCGATCCAATCGGGAGGTTCGCAGACCGCGCCCATCATGCATGTCCTGCATCTAGACTCAAAGTCAAACAGCTCGTGGAATCCCCAATCTGGATCACAGAGTAAGGGTTCCATAACAACCCAAGGGGCATAGTAGCTACCTTCCCTTGGAGGTGCCACCCCTGCGTAGATCAGCAAAGGTTCATTGCATATGATCGCGCCCACATCAAAAATAGGGCTATACCTCTCATTCACGAACTGGGCTAGATATTTGGCTATTGCTATCTGAAGGCCCTCAGACTCGAACGAGCTAGGGTATGAGCTGGCAGAAATCCTAACTGGAGCAGCACCCTCCGATCTTGGGAAGCTCCACCCAAACCTACTCTCAATAACCAGAATATTCTTCTGATTCCATTGGTCAAATTTGCTGGAAGGGGGGGAGAGAAGCTGCAGTCAGAATTATTTTTGGGTTTTAGGCAAAGATTGCCATTGGTTATTTGGTTAGAATAATAGGCATAAAGCCCAGAAAGTGAAGGTTCAAATCCAAGAACCCTACACACCACAATGAAAGAGACTAGGGCTCGAACAGTGTTTGGGGTTAGGTGCATAGGGAGGCATCTGTTGAAATCCAAGAATTGGACAATGAAGGGGTCTAGGTGAAATCTAAGTCCGTTTTCAAACTGGACTCCATAGAAAATACAAGCCTTATTATCTCTGCGGACATCGGCCACGGCCTTTGGCCACAACTTCCCCTTATATTCCACTTCATGTAACATAAAAAGAGTTCAGATCAACACCAAAGGAAGTATACAACTCCATCGCCACGTCCGGGCAAGGCCCTCCCTTTTTCTTCTTTTGACCGCGACCAGTAGTAGAGGTACCAGCCTGACTCTTATAACGAGAAGCATAAGTCTCCTCCGGTCCTTCAGTAAAGGCATTGACTATCTTAACTGCTCGTTGTGCTGTGCTCACCGCCATGCAGTTTAAAGGTTCGCGGTCATCAACCTCTGTCTCCGAGATATAAAAAGAGCCAAAGAGATCGAAAGTTAATTACAATGATAACTCCACCGCTCCTCCAACTTCCACCACATCCATATCAGCGGGCTCATCGTCACTACTCCCCAAGTTCACCACCGTTCTAGGTTGGGCCTCTATTTGGGCAGCAGGTTCAACTGCGGTAAGGGTTCCACCACTAAAGGCAAGTTCAAATCCACCTCGGGCACAACAGTGGCATCAGGGGCCACAGATACCATTGTCTCATCCATCATATCTACTTTCTCCGAGTCAGTTATCACTCTAGCAGTAGGATCTACATGGGCTCTCCTCACCAGCTCTATGGCGTTCAACGCCTGATCTTTCTCACGGGGAAACCTGCACAACACCCCCATAATAAAATTTCTCAAACGACTATGGTCACCCAATACCAGCATATCTCCATACAAGTACATCCTTTTTTTGGCTACCCACAACTGGAGTGTAACCCAATTTTCCCAGTCATACCTGATCGAGAAGTACTTGAAATCTTCAAGGGATAATCTAACCCAAGAGGTAGCAACCTTCCTATAAATACTATCGGACTTCTTGTCAACGACAAAGGTATCAGGAGTGGTGCCATCACCTAACTCTATAGGACGCTCCATCCTATAAGTCATTATAAGACAGAAGAGACAAAGAAATGAGAAGGAGGGAATGATTAAATCACTTACGAAGGAAGATTACGCAAAGGAAATGCTTAAGGATGCCGAACAAATTTTCTCTCTCTAAGATGCAGTTTAAACTCTTAAGTCGATAAAAGAGTAAGAAAGAAGAAGGGTTTGATATTTATAGGCAAACCAATACGGGTCGACCCGTATTAATAAGCCCACAAACCATATTCTCTCGAATCATGAACCAACGAAAACTTTAAATTTTAAATCTAATGGCGGTTGACATTTATGGCGCCCTTTGAAATTCGGGAAACGTTACCTCCGTCGTTCCTGACACGCGCTGGCGCTTTGACAGTCAAAGGGGCCCATGCAAAGCTTATCCGGGAAGCAACGGAAAACTTCCACCAACTTCTACCAAACTCCTCTCACGTGTGCCACAACGAGGGAGTCTAATCAAGACCTGAGAAAATACACACACAACACTTGTGACCGCGAAAATGATCTGACCGCAGACCGAACTTCACATATGTTGCTCCTCGCTCGAAGCTAGGGGCCACTGATGAGCCCGGACCTTTTCGACCGGGCCTAAGCTCGATCTGGTCCAAAGGCCAAGTGTTACGTGGCATATCTAAGACCGCACGAGTAAAGACCGCGATCTCAAAGACCGTCAACCAGATGACCGCGCCAGTCATGATCGTATTTATCCAAGATCGTGTTGACCATGTTGTCTACAGTCTCATACCCGACTCTCAGTTTTCTCACTAGACTCCCGATTAAAGTCAAGGCTAGTCAAACAAGGGGCTGTAGCTACTCTGACATCAATGACAGACTCCATCACATTAAATGGTGGTTCAGGCGCCTATCATGCGCGTAATGCGCCGCACCAACTGTCACCTGCTTCCCCTGTCCTTGTCCAATCAAAGACACCCATTTACAGTAATTCTCACTTTATTGTACGAGTCCAGCAGGCGCAGACACGTGTCATAGGTCAAAAGACAAGAATATCCTCCAAGGCTGATGTCATCAACAACTCCCTCATACTATATATACAATCCCTTGCCCCCAAGGACAAAGTAAGTGTAAAATCATCATTGTAAGCCACATTGTCTAAAGCATATCACACAACTTACTAAAACATTCAACGTCTTATTATCAGTTATAAAACCCTCAGAAATTTTACTTTCACACCCGAGGATATGAGCTGGATTAAACTCCGAATTAATGTCTAACGGTGTTTCTTGTCTTTGTTGTGTTATATGTACAATTTTCTCATATAAATCAGATATCTATATTTATATATTTATTGAGATTACGAAAGTTGTGGCGTTATCAATTGGGTTGAGTGGGTCGATGCCTTATGCCATATGGTAACCCTAGCTAGCATGTTTATAATTAAAATTATAAAGTATTGTAATGTTTGGACAAATTAATCAAGTCCCACTTGGGAATAAAACTATGGGATGAGTGGGCTTATTCAACCATTATCATGTCTTCTCGTTTTACAATTTTAGGGCAAAGTTTATCTCTTCAATGCATCTAGTCTATCAGTCGTGTCATGACACATCATACTACGAGAGAGCTATAGTGGGTACCTATCTAGCTAGCTCCATATGGTTCAAACTTTTATTTTTATTTCGTCACAAAATAAGTGTTTAAGTTTGTTTTTTTTTTTAAATATAGAAAATTATAGATAAACAAAATTATTGATCATCACATGGTATCATTACAAATGTATAATGCAGTTTGTATAGCTTTTACGAAAAATTTGTTATGATTACGAAAGCGCTTACGATAATTTGTGTTCATGTTTAGACAAAGGCTAAGATTGTTAGGTAAAACTTTATATCTCCTTATATTATGATGGTTAGGTCTTAACTCTCCATCATCTTTTTATTTTTATGTTCTATTAATTAATTTTAGGTAGCATTCCCCAGTGTGCAAAGATCCTAATTGTTTAATGTTCAGTAAGTATTTTCCCACATTATAAACTTGAAATTAATAGCTAGCTTATTCTTTTTGCATATCCATATAAATAATGGGCCAGAAAATGCAACGTTTTGAGCTCCAATTGATGATTAGGGGCCATGAGAAGACCCTTATCACTTGAAAAATGGAAGCCATAGAATTATGAGTGGTGATGATGCTGCAATCACAGATAAGATTAAACCCTAAAGTGATGGGGGAATTGAAGTTTTGCTGATAATTTTTTAAGGTGAAAGAAATGAAAATCGAGTGACATGTTAAGAATAAATAAGAGTAATGTATTACTACGTACTAATCAACAAAAAATATGTCTATTTTTATTTTTAATTTTTATTTTACATCAAAATTAAAAAATTATTATATTACTCTCATTAAGAAGAATTTTTTTAAAAAAAATTATTCTTTTTTTGGGAGGGAGAGAATTGATTTTGGGACTAATAAAGTAAGTAAAGGTAGTTGGGACTTGGGACCAGCATGAAACTTAAGGGGTATGGAAATGGAAGTAATAAGACTATGGCCCTCCATTTAAGCGACAACCCTTATATATAGTCGTCTGAGGTTCCAAATATATTAGGAAATGATGATGGTGACTCCCGGCCGGCCATTCCCTTGAGACCAAATAAACTGGAATTGACATGGATTAGGAAGAGATCCGCCTGGCACCACTAGACTATACTAGACTAATACAGGTTCGAAAATTCCTGATTCCTCGTGTTGAAAGAAACATTAAATCAAATTACGATCGAGTAAAATATTTTTAACAACTAGATTAATATAATATTCATTTCATTCATTCAAACGATAACAATTCACCACTAATAAAATTGCATCAACCATGACATCAATTAGCGGTGTCATTGATATGTCTAATGGATAATGTTTTACATTACCTATGTCTCATGCATCTCAACGTGTATAATTTCTCCTTTTATTTTAAAGGGGTATTATTGATATATTTCACTTTCTAAAATGAATAATTTTTATTAGCATTATACTTAGCCCATCGCATTGGTCATATTCACGTAATTAAATGGTAAGTCTTACTCGCAAATCGATTAAGTTATCATATTTATAACTCGTTTAATATTATATTTTTTTTTCTTAATTCTTGTGATTAATAATAATGGTGTAAATTGAGCTAGTATTAAAGTTATACTACTTAATTATCTTATGTACTCCATGCGTCCAATAATAAGGTTCTTATTTGAATTTATCCGAAGAGTAAGAAAAAATAAATGTTGTAAGTATAAAAAATAAAGTAAGAAAGGGAAAGTGGATAAGGAGTTTTTATTTATAAGAATGATAATTGAGGCTCATTATTCATTTTAAATAAAAAACAACTAAAAACCTTACTTTTGGGACACACCATAAAGGAAGTTAAAAATCTTATTCTTCTGTGATGAAGGAGTAGTATGCAAAAAAAAAAATAAAAAAAAATAATCATATTTTAAACATGAAATTTATAATTTTAATTTCTATAAAAAGAATAATATTATTAGCTTAATTATCATATATAAACTCTTTAAAATAAAATGTCACGAATCAATGGTCAATGAAGACTAAATCGTAAATATATATAAAATGTTGTGTAATATTTTATTTTTGTAATGAAAGGTGGATAATTTTTCGTTGGACCATGATTATTCGATCCATATATATACTCCGTTCGTTCTAAGAAATTCGTCACCATTTTAAGCTTGACACGCAAATTAAGAAAAAAAGTGGAAAGAAAAAATGTTGTAAGTGTAGGAATTAATAAATTTAAAAAGTGTTGTGAGTGTAATAGTGTTTTAGGAGAGAGAATGAGCGAAGGAAATAATAGAATATTAATAAAACTTTTTCATTTTAGAAAAGGTGATGCTTCAAACGAAATACCATTTTAGATAAAAAATGACGAATTTTTTGGGACGGAGTGAGTATATAAATAATATTTGTATGAGCAGAAAGACAGAGAACACGTGCAGTGTTCAATCGTTCGATCCCCTCACCTCAATTCATTTAAAGTAAAACAACCATTTTAATTATAACATTGTGGAAATTATGTGGCCTATAAAAGTCAAAACTGGGTGATTGTTAAAGATAATACGTGTTTGATTTGATATCATTTAATTTGGGTACAAATTAGGAGATTGGACAAGGATAAATTGATAATTCATCATTCATGTGACAACACCAAATGGAGTGACTGTGTGCCAGCAAAGGGGAGTGATCGCGCGAAGTTGCTGCCAAAAGAGAGCGGTGGCCCTCCCCTGGGGGCAACCACGTGATGACTATTTGACGGACCGGACGATCGCGCTCCCAGATGGGGCGATTGCGCCATACCCCGATTTGGGTCTGATCAGCGTCAGATTTTGTGTAGGATTAGAAAATCCTGTAGGGTTAGAAATATATGTGCAGTATAAATAAGACCTATTCCGTATTATATAGATCAATAATTCTAGTTGTTACAAGGGTTTTCATTTTTCTTTCTATTTCTCTAGATCTAGGGTTTTCACATTTGTGAATTCTTGTAATCAAGAAATTCGTGCATTAGATTAGAGATTGTATTTGGTGATTGCTAGTTGATAATAATATTCTTGACCTCTTTTCGTGGACGTAGCCAAGTTGGTGAACCACGTATATCGTTGTTTTGTGTGATTGATTTATTTTTTGTTTTTTTTACATAGATATGTTATAACAAACTGGTATCAGAGTCGGTCGGGTTGATAAAGGTCTAGGGGTTTTCCGCTACAGAAGAAGAAGATGGGATCAGGAATCGAATCACCAGTTAACAAGTTCAATGGAAAGAATAGTTTTTCTATTTGGCAGATTAAGATGAATGCCTTGTTGAGATACAAGGGTTTGTGGGCTCCGGTGGCTGCTGAAATCAGAAATCGTCAGGATTCAAATGGAAATGTGGTAGCAGGTTCCATTGGTGTTGTAGTGGCTGCAACAACAGAGGGTTTGGGAAATACATCTGAGAAGGAAGCAACAGATCTGATCACGATATATGAGAGGGCCCACTCTAAAATCATCTGGTGCTTAGATGATGATGTTATGGTGAATATTGGAAATACTGATTCCGAGGGTGCTATGTGATTTGCGTTGGAAGACATGTATCTGACACGGTCAGTGACCAACAAGCTATATCTAAAGCAAAAGTTGTATTCACTCCGAATAATGGAATGTACGCTCATTAGGGATCTTATAGATTGATTTATATCTTATTACTTGAATTGCGTAATATTGATGTCAAAGTTAAAAATGAGGATGCTTCTCTTGTGTTGTGTGTCTCCTTACCACTGTCATATGAGGGATTTGTGAATTCTTGCATTAATGGTAAGGATACAGTTACTTTGGAAGAGGTTAAGAATAATCTAAAGACCAGAGATCTGCGCCGTAAGGCGAGCAGTTTATCTACAGAATCTCAGTCAGCAGGATTGGTTATAGAAGACAATAGAGGCCAAGGTAGGAGAAACAAGGGTTCTTTTAAAAGGGGTCCAAGACCTGGAGATGTCTTCAGTTACTGGAAGGAAAAGGGGCATTGAAAACGTGAATGTCCCAGGTTAAATAAGAGCGAGCAATTTGGGTCTACTATAGCTATGGCATAAGACAATGAGGAGGACTATACCCTAGTAACTGAAGAAGATAATGGTATAATAGATACATAGATTGTTGATTCTGGGGCTTATTATCACATGTGTTAGTGCAGGAAATGGTTTGCAAAACGAGGAAACGAAAGGGGTTATATTTTTATTGCTAATGGTTTTGCAAGGTAGTTGGCATGGGTTCCATAAGTGTGCGAACATCGGGTGGTAAGTTTTGTACATTGAACAAGGTTAAACATGTTTCTGAAGTAACAAAGAATGTGATATCGCTTAGTCGGCTAGACAAGATGAGATATAGTTTCAAAGGTGAAAGTGGAGCAGTAAATGTCTGCATGGGTTCAAATGTAATTCTGAAGGGGTTAAACAAGGTTCCTTGTACGTCCTCAAAGGTTCTACGTTTTTGGGTTTGGGTGTCGATCATAGTACACTAGAGGGTATGGTAGAGACACCTCTGAAGGAATCATTGTTGGTGTAATGCCCTAGGCTTTAGTTATGTTTAACTTAAAACTGTTATGTATCGTCTTTATCGTTTAAGTTTATTATTTGATTATTATATATTTTGCATATTTATTGTAATAATCTCCGTCCCTAATTATTAAGAGAATAATTAGTATAATTGCCAATGGATAATCATATGATGATTATATGCATAGAGATGCACATTAAAATTATGGGTACTTGTTAGTGAACAAGTGACTGGACTTGACCCGTACGAGATTTATGTCATGGTCAAATGTCATAATTAAATCTCATATGGTCACTTCATTTAGTCCCTAGACCTGAGATTATCATGATCTTACATATGATGAAAGTCATGTTTGATTTTAGTCAAACGATATCTTAACACGATATTTATAAAGGCTACCTTTGGCATGATCCGAATCATGATGGGAAGGATGATAAGTCAAGATGGAATTTGTCCCTCGAAAGAGAGATGTTTTGCTTGGGCCCCTCAATGAGTGATAATGATGAAAGTGTGTGGCCACACCCCAATGCGATTGGATTATCATTATACTCAAAGATCGAGAAAGCATTGAACAAATACAAGTTGACGAGGACCATGACTTGTGTTCAATATAACATCGTGAGACAAAGGGAGAAATGGAAGTGTGCCATTGGAAACGTGAACTCTTACGTTATATTATTTGGGTAGACATAATGGCTTGCTAGAGTCCGCTTATATCTTATGAGGGTCGATATGTCGAGCTCATTTCCAACATAATATAATCCTATTGGGTCACACACAACTAGAATGAATTAGTTAAACCAAAGGAAGAAATGATTGAGAATTCCTGAACTGGCTTGGGTTGTAGCGCGACAGAACTTGTCATATAGAGTCCTGGGTCGTGCGACGGACCTTGCCATATGGCGTGCTGGGTCGTGCGACACATCAAAGCCACAGAGGCGGTTTCAGACTAGTTTTCTAATACGATTAGGAAACAGATACTTATACTAAGATAGTATAAATATGGGGTCTGTAACCCTAATGAGCTAGCCGATTCTTCAAGAGAGAAAATCACAAAAAGGTTTCTCAATATTTCTTCCATAGGTTTAAGAATCTAGCAATTCTCAAGAACGGTTCTTGGTTCATTCTAACGTGTGGATACTACTAGAGGGTCTTCGCTCGTACGACGATCAAGGCCTAGAGTTCTATTGTTCAAAGCAATATGAAGAATCAAGTTTTTGAAGATCGAAGTTTGTGATTCAAAATCACATTGATAATCGTTCGATAGCTCAAGAACGGAAAGCAATTAAGGTTGGTAAATTATCTCATAGGAATTCAATTTAATCGTATAGAACGGATCTTAGGGCTTGGGTTTAGTGTTATTAGATGCTTTATTCCGCTGCGTGGACCCATAAAACCCAACAATCATGTTGCATGGCTTCATGTGGGATGGTTGACAAACAGTGGAGCATCAAGTTACTCAAGGTGGAGTTGAATTGGGTAAGTTACAGTTTGTAATTCAACACACACAATTGGGAAGCGAGTAAGAAATCGAGGAAAAGGTACGTATTGTTAGGGATTCCACGGATATGGCCGCTTCATCTGTTTGGGTTGGCAAGATCCATTGTCAACTGGATTTACCAAATTGCCGGTTGGGTCACACATTTAGGCTTCTTGGAGACACATTGGTGTACCGGGCGAAGCACATTTTGGGTGTCCGGGGGAATACATTTGGATGTCTGGTAGACACGTTTTTTTACTTGTATAATGGGTCTAACTGTTGCATCAAGTGTTTTGGTGTTCGGCGTAAAACATTTAGGTGTCTAGAAAAATACAAACTTCTTGGTTGTCCAGAGGCCAAGTTTTGGTGTATGGCATAACACATCTGAGGTAGAGGGAGTTCTGGTTTTGTGATCAGGAGGGTTAGATGTCAAGGTGGAGATTTGTTAGGTTTGATGTCATTTAACTTGGTAACAAATTAGGGGATTGAAAAAGGACAATTTGGTAATTTTCGTGACAACACCGAAGGGAGCGACCGCGCCAGCCAAGGGAAACGATCACGCGAAGTTGCTGCCAAAAGGGCGCGATCGCACTCTCCTTGGGGGCGATCGTGCGGTGCCTATTTGACGTACTGGGCGATCGCGCCCTACAGATGGGATGATCGCACCATGCCCCGATTTGGGCCTGATCAACGACAGATTTTGTGAAGGATTAGAAAATCCTGTAGGGTTAGGAATATGCAGTATAAATAAGCCCTATTCTCTAGCAATTTTTATGACGTAATTTCTAGTGTGATAAAGATCAATAATTCTAGGTGTTCCAAATATTTTCTTGTCTCTCTCTGTTTCTTTATGTTTAAGGTTTGCACAGTTGTAATTCTTATGATTAAGAAGTTCGTGCATTATATTAGAGATTGTATTTGATGATTGCCAGTTGATAATAATATTTTTGCCTTCTTCCCGTGTACGTAGCCAAGTTGGTGAATTACGTATATCGTTGTGATTTATAATTAATTTATTTTATGTCTTTTATATAGATTTGTTATAACAATATGAATTCTTTTTGCTGCAACAAACCTTTCATATTGCTCAATTACTGAGGTAATTTAGGCATTTTTTTTCTATTTCAAGAAAATTATTTACTGCCAAAATTAATACTCCTTAAGTCAATGTTTTTCAACCTACTAAATTTTACATTAATTATTCACTATCTTTCTAAAAGATGGTCTCATTTATTTTTTGATAGTAATGCAAGTGATATTTGACTAAAGACAAAAACTTATGTGAGAACAGGGATACCCGTCTCATTCATGAGACGGGTCATTCCGACCCGAAATCCGCTCCTGCCCTTGCCCGTCTCTTGTAAGTGTCTCGTGTAAACTCACACGAGATGTGTCTCGTGTGTGTTCACACGAGATGTGTCTCGTGTAAACTCACACGAGATGTGTCTCGTGTGAACTCACACGAGATGTGTCCGGGCTTCGGGTCATTTCGATCCGTCTCATTCATGAGACGGATATAGCTGTTCTCATGGGAGACCAGCTCTTGACTAAATATTAATGTCATTTTACTCATCATAATAAAATTCTAAAAAATATATTTGATAAATCACTTAACGATTCATTAATCATAATATTTAATTTTATTGAAATGATTAAATTAATGAATCATAATATTTAATTTTATTGAAATGATTAAATTGATATTACTAATTGATCAAAGTTTGACAATAAAATTCAAGTATTTGTAGAGTGAAGCTGGATTGATTTTCACGCACATTCAAGTTTTCATATGGCAAAAATTGTTAATAATATTTAGATATTTATGCTACTGAAAATGCTCAATAGCCAACCTTAAAAATATCCCCATTATTAGAAACACATAGTCCCACAATAATGTTACATCATGAATCTAATGGTTGTCATATAATTTCTAAAACTTTTATTAGTAACATATTAACTAGAGCATTAAATACAATTTTAAGAATTTTATAATAATTTAATTATTATCAAATTTCAAAATTCACCGAAATAGTAATGGGCGAGAAAATAAAAACTTAGGGGGAAGAAAATATTCATAAAAGTGGAGTGAAACTTTTTCGGATGGAGATATATCACGTTAGATTAAGGTCGTAAAAGTCAATTCTCCCGGCGAATTAAGATTTGAAATCATTGCATTAGTAGAATTGATGCCATCTATTATCAAGATTAAAAATTTATTTACTCTCTCCGTTTCAATTTAATATTTTTAGTTTGATTTGACACAAAAATTAAAAAAAATATATATTATAAATATGAAAAATAAAATAAGAGAGAAAAAGTGAATAGAGTGTTTTTATTTTGAAAATGACAAATGAGTCAAATAATTCATTTTAGATGATAAAATAAATAATATTAAAATAAAAAGATAAAAATAAAAAAAGTAAAAAGCTTAAATCGATCGAGACCGAAGTATTTATTTGTGGAGTTGGTCGTATAAAAAACGCATTTTTTTCTAACCTCAAGGAAAAATCATATTTATACTGGCACTTAATAATACATGCATTGACATTTTTTATCCCACACTGTCACTCTTTTATACTGACACTTAATAAAACATGCACTGACAATCTTTACACTGACATTTGTTTACACTAACACTGACACTTTTTAACACTAACACTAGCACTTTTTTACACTGCCACTTAATAATACATGTACTGGCACTCTTTACACTGTCACTTTGTTACTCTAACATGGCTCTTGCCGCTTATTAGCGGGATAATCAAAATATTTTTTTAAAAAAATTTATACTATGTTAAAAGCAAGAAAGTGGCCAAAATGAAAATTTGGCGCTTAAAAACGTCAATATTAAGTGGTTAAATTTGGAAATCTGTCAAGGATATTTTAGTCATTTGCATTCATGTCATAAATGTAGATATTAGACATTAGGTTTCATTTCAGAGTAAGTTTTAGGGAAAACCTGTTTCTCCATAAATTATAAAAAAACCCACTTTCATTCTTAAAAATATCAAGTTTAGACCTTAAAACATTGAGTTTAGGCCTTAAAATACCTAGAAAATAAAATAGTGAGTTTAGGCGTTAAAACAGTGAGTTTAAGCTAGAAAATAAAATAGTGAGTATAGGCCTTAAAACAGTGAGTTTAGGCTTTAAAACATCAAGTCGATATATTTAAAAACAGGATTTTTTATAATTTATGGAGAAACAGATTTCCCCCAAAATTTTATGTTCATTTGATTGGATGCCTTGGTTTACGAATATTTTTTCCTCTCAAATTCTTTGACCTCAATTATTTTATAATAAATTAATTTAAAAAAAAATTACATCAAAATTCATATTTTTTTTTCTCTACAAATAGAGACTTTTTTCATTTGATTCGGACACAGAAAAAAAGCACTATTTTTTAAATATAATTTTCCTAATTAACTTTGTAAATTTTCCTCTTTAAATTTTTAATATGCTTTAAGATAAAATAAATTAAGTATGAAGTATTTTTTTAATTATAAATGATATTGATAATAATAATAATAATAATAATACTAATCGTAGAAATAAAGAATATTAAATAAAATACAAGTCGTGGGCATCATTTTTAAAGTTTTGACTGAAATGCATGTCAATATTCTAAAAAATAAAAATAGTATGAATTGGTATTTCAAAAAAGGGAGAGGAAGAACTGGGTTGGGTTGGGTTGGGTTGGGTTGGGTTGGATTGGGTTGGATGAGGAAGTGGAGTGTTTGAGGAAAAAAACATTCATTTAACATAATTGTTAGTTTTTTTAGGATTTTGATTTTTCTTCTCAAAATTAAATAAGTTAAATTGAAAATGAATATCATAATTATGTTCATGATGATTTAATATAAATAAATATGATATTTATTTATTACTACTATTGTTCGTATACTAATAAATGATATTTATTTTTTTGTTTACAAAATTAATTATTTGATTGTTACATTGATGGAATGATGTTTTTCTGAATTGTGGCATATATATATATAGAGTTGAAATTAAATATCTCTATATATATAGAGTTTTAATCATTCGAAATAAAAAAAATATTTACTTATTTATTTATTGAAGCCACTATTAGATTTATACATAACTAGCACCTGCCCGTGTCCAATGCCACGTAATTTTTTTTTTAATTTTTTTTTTAAATTTTTTTTTAATTTAATTTTTTTTAAGGGCAAAATGGGAAAGGGACAAATGTATGAGGGCAAAATGGAAATTTCCCCCCTTGAAACTGTTCATAGAACTGTTCAAAAGGGTGGTTCCATTTATACTATAGATATATTTTTCTTTTCAAATGATCAAGATAATTATGTATGTATAATTGATTAAGTGGGAAAGAGATATGAAATATTTTAGGGGTGAAATGAGATTACTCTGTACATATATTAAGAAGATGAACTCTATTAGGTAATTTTTTTTTTCCTTTAATTGATTATAATAATCTTTGTTGTAAGTTAAAAGATAGAACTACTATTGATGTTTGAGTTATGCTTTCGACGTTTGTGTTATGCTTTCGACGTTTGTGTAGTGTCGTCTATTATTTTATTGTGAATACAGTTGATTTGTCGTTTGTTAAAAAAAATTGTTTACAAAAAGTGGATATAATTTTTCAGTAATATATGTGAGATGAGAGACGTATTTTCAAATTTTAGGGAGATAGATAAATTTGTGATAGGTGGATGGGGGTGGTGGGGAAGGGGGAGAGATGTGAAGTTAACAATTTAATATTTTCACCTTCTTTTTATTAACATCTCTCCGTATATAGAGTTTAAATCATTTAAAAGAAAACTTTATTTATTTAATTATTTAAGTCATTATTAGATTTAGCCATAATTTATTTTTCAACATATGGATAAAGTAGTAATACTTTGAATATGTTACAAAGAAATTAAAAAATTTAATTTACGAAATAAAAATTGGTGATTACTGGAGATGGAAAAATTGAGATTTTCGATTGTCTAAAAAAATTGGGTTTCCTTTTTCGTTTATTATTTCTAAACTATTACGAATTTGTTTAATATATATGTATTTAATGTCTTTAAGTATTTTCGATTCAAGTGCGGATGAATATGTATGTCATTGGATACATATAATGTTTGACATGATGTAGTAACGAAATATCAGATAAATCGTTGTATGTAAATAATTCGTCATTTGTTAAATGGAGTTAGTTGTAGGAAGTGTGTATGTTACGTAGTACGTTAGTGACATTCAGTTGTATAATCTCATCTTACAGTGTTAAAGATGTTATTTGGTTAAGGAAAATTGTTTACATAATCGTATTCTTTGTTGTTCTCCGTATTATTTCTCATCTATTTACGTTAAATATCACTATCTCATATTACATTATTTAACTTTAATCGGTATTTAATTAGATACTCCCTCCGTCCCACCCGAAGCGTCACTTTTTACGCAAAAGGGTGTCCCGTTTAAAGCGTCACCCTTTCCTAAAAAGGAAATATTTTATTAATATTTTATTACCCATCCACTATTCCCTCCACTAATTCTCTCTCCTCTACACTCACAACACTTTTTAAATTTACTATTTCCTCCACTAATTCTCTCTCTTATTTTCAAATTACACTCACAACATTTTTTCTTTCCACACTTTTTCTTAATTTGCGTGTCACCCCTAAAATGGCGACGCTTCTATCGGGACGGAGGGAGTATATTGTTGTACTAATTTTGGTTAGGAAAATTGTTTACATAATCGTATTTGCTGTTGTTTTCTTTGTTATTTACTTTCCTATATTTACGTTGAATATCACTATTTTATATTATATTTTTTAATTTTAATTTTAATTGATATATGATTATATATATATATATATATATATATATATATATATATATATATATATATATATATATATATATATATATATATATATATATTGTTGTACTAATTTTGATTTAAGATAAATTATGTTATTTTTGTGCATCGCACAGTGTACTGCTAGTTAAGTAAAAATAAGTTTTTTTTTTTTTTTTTTTTTTTTTTAAAGATTTTTACTTATTTGTGACGAAGGAAGTATATCATTATTCCACTGGTGTTATTGGGTTGAGATTGGTTAAACAAATACTCCCTCCGTCCCACGTTAGTTGAGACTAACTTTTTGGGCACACCAATTAAGGAAAAGTAAGTGAGAGAAAAAGTGAAAGAAAATGTTGTGAGTATGAAGAATTAAATAGGAGAGAGAATGAGTGGGAGGAATAGTTAGGAGAGAGAATGTTGTGAGTGTAAAAGTGAAATAGGAGAGAGAATGAGTGGGGTAAATAGTGAAGATTCCTTTGCCATTTTGGACAGTCTCAACTAACGTGGGACGGCCCAAAAGGAAAAGAAGTCTCAACTAACGTGGGACGGAGGGAGTAGAGATTTTTACCTACCTCCCAGGAAACCCGGAGGAGAAGATAAGAGTGTGTAAAAACGACAAGGAAAATAGAGAGCAGACGGGACAAGTGAAACGTGGAGGTATGCAGTCAGTCAGTCAATCAGTCAGTCAAGAAAAGTAGAAGTAAATGTCCATGCACGGACAATAATGTTTTATTCCCGAATAATACTATTTCAATTTAATTTTTTTAGTTTAATTTATTACAGTGATTAAAAAAATATACTTTCTCCATCCCGATAATTGCTTTACCATTTTTCTCCTGCATGCAAATTAAGGATTTCAAAAATGTTGTGAGTGTAATAGTAAAATAGGAGAGAGAATGAGTGAAGAAAATAGTAAATTTGAAAAATGTTGTGAGTGTAATAGTGAAATAGGAGAGAGAATGAGTGGGTTGAATAGTAAAGATTATTTGCCAAAAAAGAAAAGGTGAAGCTTCTAACGGGACGCCCTTTTGAGTAATTGGTGAAGCTTTTATTGGGACGGAGGGAGTATTATGAGTGTGAAAAATAAAGTAATAAAAAAATGGATATAAATTTTTGTTCTAAGGATGGATGACAAGTGGGTCTCATAATCTATTTTAAATAATAAAATAACTAAAAATCTTAAACTAAAATAAACTAAAATTAAAAATAAAAATCTTAAATCAAAACGGATGGACCAATATCACACATCCGTAGTTTGAGCCCTTTTTTATTTATTTATTGTTTTGGATAAATTTCAACAATTTAATTTATCTATCAAGGATGTTTGGGCACAAATGAAATATAATTCACAAATCAAGATAAACACGAAGATGTAATGAGGAAAACCTTTGAACAATTGTTCGCAGGGAAAAATCTCGGGAGGCTTTAAGAAAAGCCTACCTTAACCAAAAAAGTGTTATTCTATTTAGTAGTTCTTGAGTACAAAGTGCAGTATGAGAGCTGAATAGAGTGTGTAATGTGAATACATATGTGTGCTAAAGGATTTATATATTTGTAAGTGTAACCGAAACAACAACTTGAATGTCATCCCCGATATTTCGCCTAGAATCTCGCCCCTTGTTGATGATGATCAACCGTTATTCCTTTGGTTGATAAATAGGGTTGTTATTGTGTCTTTGGCTAAGTCTTTGAACGGTCATGAAGGTAGATAATTGCTCCATAAACCTGTTCCTGAAAAATAGGAAATATACAACAAATAATTTCATGGCGTTAGTCTAAGATGTAAATCAAGACGTTACCTCAAGGCGAATAATCAAGATGTAGATGTCATGCTGATTGAAATTTTTGGGATGAAACAATTGCCCCTAAAATATTGAGGCTTTCCATGTTGAATACAAAAAGTTTTAATATTTTGCCAAGAGTCGCCTCGGGTTTGCAAGAGAGTTGATGAGGTGGTTGCTCCGCACGATTTACGGGAAATTAGGGCTATTATGGGCTTAATAGGCACCTGTAGCAGTCTTCTCACATTTACACAGTTTAAGGGAGAAAACCAATTTTCCTTTTCGAAAATCTCCGTTAGCCGGCGCTAGGTCTTTCCCCGTTTCTCTGGTGAGTCCTCTTTTCTTTTTTCTTATTCCGGTCGTCAGTATGGGAAATGGCAAAAAAGTAATAGACATTAAGGTATCCCTTCCTAAGGTGTTTAAATGCCTAGGGTTTATTAAGAAGAAAGGATGAACGGTGCAATCTCAGGGCATCCCACGTTGATGCTCTGAAGAGGAACAATGTGTTTCCCCCCAACGCAGAGTTCCTAGCGCCCGGTGAATCTAGTAGTGCTGATTGTTTTTCCGAGGAATGGGAAGGCTTTTACGAATACCCTTTTACCATAGGTTTGAAATTTCCCTTTTCCAACAGCCCCTCGGATCTCGCCATTGCGACCTCTCGCCTTCGCTTCTTGGCTTATCCTCGGGTGGCGACATTTCGCGTCTCGCCTTTCTTCTCGCTTAGAAACACTCTGGCTTGCCGCTCGGCCCCTTACTGGGCTATTCTCTGCCGCTTTTCCAATCACATTATGCGGAATCTGAGTAGGCTCTTGCTTCATTTCCATTAATCTGTTGTTATTGGCCTGAATTTGCAACAACAACTCATTATTGGCCCTGATTTTGTCTGCTTCCGCTCTAACCTCATCCTCCTTTGAGGGAACGAGCTCCTGTCTCTCGTTTCTCGCCTTTCCCTTTTCCGCACGCTCTCTATCATCCCGCTCCCTTCTACGCCGCACCGTAGATTCTGTATCTGTCGAATGCACGCGACCATCCAAGTCAGATTCAGCAGCCGCACGAGCTTCATTTCGCGGGTTTGGTGTTATCAGAGCTAGGTTACTGTATGGTATGGTTTTAGATGGGGTTCCCTTATCTTGTACCATCTTTATAAGCTTTCTGGGTTTCTGAGTTCAAATACCAAGAACAAGAACAAGCTGGAAGGACCAAACGAAAAAGTGAATCAGTTCCGGCAACGGAACCAACTGATGCTACCACGCCAAAATGGTTGCACAAAACTGAAAAGAGAGGATACTCCGGCTGCTTTCCGTTTGTCTCCTGCACACACAAACCAACGTGAACTAAGCCGGGGGCATCTCCGACGTTGCTCCTCCGGTGTGAGAGTAAGTATACTTTCAAGTTATCAAGAAAACAATAACATGAACTGGAAAAAGATTTGCAGAAAAATGAACTCAAGAGAACTTACAAATGCCATTTTTGAGGTAGCTTATATACTCCCACAACATCATGTGCAAGTCACATGCCAAGTACACGTGTCGATCATCCATAAGGTGGGCAAAAATGTCTCCATTCATAGGTGGCGCCGTCAACTTTATCTCTGACGGCCGTCAACTTTATCTCTGACACACTCATTTGACGGATATGGTGGGCCCCATTTATAACGACATTAACGACTTCTGAACTGTAGATACTGATCTCTGATGTCGCCTATGGCGACAACTCTTGGTGGTCGCTAATGAATACACAAATGGCGAGATTCCAACCTTTGAACTTACATCATCTCCCTATAATGATAGCCGACTGCTTCTCGCACGAGGTTCCCGCAAATGCTCGAGAAGTCGCCAGTTACCTTAAGCTACCCTTGGGCCCATTATCATGGCCTTGATCCATAATTGCTGAATTGGGCCTCATATTAACGAGCTGAGCCCAATACCCATTTTTCACGACCACATCAGGATGTGTTTAACATATATTACAATACTTATCACCAAATTACTCTTTTCACCATGCAAACAAATAATCTCTCGTACCATCCCTTGCTTCCTTATTTCGAAGCTGCCCATGGAAATAATAGAGACATTTATTCAATCAATTGAACATGTACAACAACGTTAGACTCGATCATAACCACTGAATCACCATCTCCCGTCCAATATAAGGGAAAATGACAATTTAGGGCCTGAAGTTTACGAGGAGTACCAGATTGGGGCATGAAGTCTTAAAACTGTCAATTTAGGGCCCAAAGTTGCAAATTTGATCAATTTGGGGCTTTTTGACGTTTTCCGTCCAAAAAGTCCATTAAATGACCACGTGCAATTCACGTGAGGGCATTTTGGTCATTCCGTAGACTTCAGGCCCCAATCTGGTACCTCCTCGTAAACTTTAGGCCCTAAATTGTCATTTGCCATAAAAATAATAAAAATTATAAATTATTATATAAAATAATTAATTTATTTTATAAAATTTATAACAACATAATTAAGAAAATATTTTTAAAGAATAATATATATAAAAATATCTAAATAATTCAATAAAGAAAAAGAAAAGAAAAGAAAAGAAAATCAATTTGTATATATATATATAGATATTAAATGATGGATTCACGCAATGCAATATAGAGGCAAACAAATAAAGATTTTATTACTTGGTCTTGAATTTTCAGAAGAAAAGATGGAATAATATGTTAATTAATGGAAAATTGAGATTCCTAAGATGTGTTTGTTTTTTTTTTTTTTTTTTTTTTTTTTTTTTTAAGATGTTCGAGTGAGAGAAGAAGACAAAAATGTGAATGGAGATGAGTTGGCAGGAGGACCGTAGGAATAATTAGTTAATTAATTAAGCCTATACTATTTTATTTAGTTTTATTTAATTGCATGGTTATAGCCGTTAGGCCATTTACTTATTTAGTTTAATAATAATAACAACAACAATAATAATAATAATAATAATAATAATAATAATAATAATAATAATAATAATAATAATAATAATTAATATTATTATTATTATATTATTTTTATTATTTTTATTATTATTATTATTATTTAATTAATTATTTTTATTATTATTATTTTTTATTATTTTTTATTTTTTTAATATTTTTTTAATATTTATTATTATTATTATTATTTTATTTATTTTATTATTATTATTATTATTTTTATTAATATTTATTATTATTATTATTAGAGGCTTTGACCAAATAGCCCCCATTTCAAATGAAAACTACCTTCAAGGACTAATATTATCAAAACCCCCCAAAAAGTCCCTATATATTTTTTGAACCAAATTGCCCTTGCCCACTCATGTCCAGCTCACACGCATGCACACTTTTCTCTCTCTCTCTCTCTCTCTCTCTCTCTCTCTCTATTTTTCTCTTCTTCTTTTTTTTTTTTACGTTTTCTTCTTTTTTTTCTCTCTTTTCCTTTTTTTTTTTAATTTACTTTTCTCTCTCTCTTCCTTTTTTTTTTCTCTTAAATTTTTAAAATACAATATCTCAAAATTTAAAAGTCGAAAAAATAATCCGAAATCACTGTTTTAATCACATCGTCAAGATGAATCAAACAAGTTTACTCACCATATATTTCAAAATTTATAAATAAAATAATTTTTTTTCACTTGTAAAAATCTGAGAAAATCATTTATCATTTGTTCACACATGAGTACAACTGTATAATGGTTTTCACATTTATAAACTGAGAAATCTATTTCACAATTTTGATGAAAATAACTGTATAAATAAATGTGAAACTGACCTCACAATCATAATTGAGAAATTGACCTCACAGTTGTGCACAAACAATCATCAACAACTGATAAATAACGGATAAACCACAGATATGAAGTAGCAAAATAACTGTGAAATTGACCTCACAGCTTCTCAATTTAGAAAGGTCAAAAACCAAACCATTTCACGTTCATAAATAAATGTGAAACCGACTCACAGTTTTAAAATTGTGAAAAACATTTCACACTTATTCACATCACAACCCAACAACTGTAAAAATGATTACACAGTTATTTACATTAAACCCAACAACCGTGAAACTTGTTCTACAGTTGTCCTAAAGGAATGACACAAAAATAACACTCATAACTATAACTGAGAAATTGACCTCACAGTTGTGCATAAACATAATTCTCAACTTGGAAATGTGCAAATCATTACACAGTTATGCACAATAACTGTGAAAATCATTACACAGTTATTAACATCAAACCCAACAACCGTGAAAACAGTTGTCCTAAAGGAATGACATAAAAATAACTGTGAAATGGAATTCACAGTTATGCACAATAACTGTGAAAAACATTACACAGTCATTTACATCAAACCCAACAACCGTGAAACATGTTCTACAGTTGTCCAAAAGGAATGACATAAAAATAACTGTGAAATGGAATTCACAGTTATTGCAGATCCAATTGGGCCAGTAATTGCAGATCCTGTACAAACAACCACATTTCACATACATTTCAATCAACTTAGAGTTCAGCAACTGTCCACACCAACCAATCTCTCCCCTCTTTACAATCCCATTCCCAGGCCTCTTCCCTTATCTTTTCATCAGAAAGATTTGCCTTTCACATTTCTAAATTGCAATGGCTTCCTTTTCTTTACCAAAGTGCAATCTTCTAAAGTTTGTATCCACGATTCTAAATTACGTTCCATCAATCAACACAATATTATATAATTAATTCCAGATTGCTGACTAAATGAAAATCTATGCACAAAACTCAATTCCATATTAAACAATAGCAAGTAAATATCAAAAAATCAATGAAATTGACTTGATCAAATTGAATCTGAAAAACTAAAACAAAAAAAGGTACCAGTTTTAACAACAGGACAACTCTTTTTGCACTCCTGACGACACTTCTTCGACTTGCACCTATCCGCACTGACGATAGCGATACGCGTCAACCTATCCGACATCTTTCTCCGATTAGCCGGAAACTGAGTGCACGCACCGATGGAACCGCCGCGAGAGAGAAAGAGGGGTGGCGTGTGCTCACAACGGGGTGAGGAATTTCCAAAATACACCGCCCAAAGGGGTCGCGTTTGTCGACGTAATACAACCCTTTTAGAGCGCTAGGGTTCAGAATTTGGGTTTATTTTTATTTGTTTCCTTAAATTTGGTTTCAAAGTGAGGAGGAAGTACGCCGGTGAGGGATTGATTTGAGGGAGAAATTGAATCGGTGTGACGGGAGAGCTTGGGTCGTCGTTTGATTTTGGGATCGGAGAAGAAGGGAGCGGTGATGGAGGTTCAGGTTGGGTTCAGAGAGAGGGTTAATGGCGGGTTTGGCCGGAGATTGGTGAGGAAGAAGACGCCGGAGATTGGTGAGGAAGGAGACGACGCAGAGGCAAGGTAATTGCGTCTAGAGAGAGAGGTGCGGAATTGCGCATAGAGAGAGAAAGAGAACGAGGGCCGAGGGCTGTTTCGCCATTTAGATTATTATAAATAGGGATAGGGACTCTACGGGGGTTTTGATTTCCACTTTAGGATCCTAAGGTAGAATTTAAAATGTAATGTTTTTATTGATAAATTCCCCCCTATCTAAAGGTCTTATTGGTAAAAATCCCTTATTATTATTATTATTATTATTTTAATTATTATTATTATTTTTTATTTATTTTTAGGGCAAAAGACAATTTAGGGCCTGAAGTTTACGAGGAGGTATCAGATTGGGGCCTGAAGTCTACGAAATGACCAAAATGCCCTCACGTGAATCGCACATGGTCACTTAACGGTCTTTTTGAACGAAAAACGTCAAAAATTCCCAAATTGATCAAATTTGCAACTTTGGGCCCTAAATTGACAGTTTTAAGACTTTAGGCCCCAATCTGGTACTCCTCATAGACTTCAGGCCCTAAATTGTCATTTGCCCAATATAATATTTTCAGATACAAAAGCAAATTTTTAAAAAAATTGAATATCATTTTCAAGCGAAGGGAATATATATTATTTTTCAAATAAAATATATTACTAAATAATGATTTTCCATTTTTTATAACTCAATGTTTAATTACAAAAAACAAATTTAGTAATTAATGGATTGTAAGCGTATTTATGCAACTCGTATTAAGTTCTATAAAAAATAAACATTTTTAGAAACAGGTTAATTATAACTAATCAGTATCAAAATTAAGACATGTGAAAATAGTTATGTGCCTTAATATAATAAGTAGATATTAAAAATTAATGTCTTTTATTTTGAAAAAAAATTAATTTAACTCAAATGAATATCTATTTTTAAAAACTGTCTCTAGATAGTTTTTGTCAAAAAATATAATAAAAATCATATATCTCTTAAAGGATCTAAAAATTAAATATAAATATGAAAAAGAAAAAGAAATCAAGACTAATATTTAATAGAAGAATACTCCGTGTCTTCTCTATTCATTTTCAATACAATATACACATGTTCTCTTACCACTTTAGATCCTATAATTTAGGCTATAGTATAGTATAGTGATATATTCTAAGATAACTGGATACATAACAATTACATATTCAATCAAACACAATTACATAACCAAAATATATACATACTCCCTTCGTTTCAGTCGAGTGTACACTTATTTTCCTTTTGGTCCATCCCAGTCGAGTGTGAACTATCAAAAATGGAAAAGGTTTTAATATTTTATATTCTCCATACCCCACCCACTCATTAACTCCACTCATTCTCCACCATACAATTTATTCAACCAACCTACTATTTACTCTACTCATTCCCTCTCTTCATTTTCTACCACACATTTTCATTATCTTAATAATATTTCATAATCGGCGTGCCTTGGTCAATGGTACACACTTGGGTGGGACGGAGGGAGTATATTCTAACACTCCCCCGAAATCGAAACCGGAGGAAGACGAACGTTGAGATTGGACCAAAATTCCTTAAATAGCACGAGTGGAAGTCCCTTGGTAAAAATATCTGAAATCGGGACGAAACATGAATTACTCGTACTTGACCGCGAGCAACCTTCTCGCGGACAAATTGAATGTCCATCTCAATATGCTTAGTGCGTTGAAGTTGAACAGGATTACCCGAAAGACAAATCGCACTAACATTATCACAATGTTACCTAACTAGCAATACTCGGAAACAACATTGGCTACCCTACAGTACTCTACCTCGGCACTAGAGCGAGATAACATAGGCTGTCGTTTAGAAGACCATGAAATCAAGTTATCTCCAAGAAATACGCAATAACCCGAGGTAAATCGGTGGGTATCAGGACACTCACCCCAATCTGAGACTGTATAAGAAAAGAGGGCGGATGTAGATGACGAAAAGAGATACAATCCAAGTGTAAGAGTGCCTTGAATATATCGAATAATGCGCTTTAAATCATTCATACGAGATATCATAGGAGCGTGCATAAATGGGCAAATCTGTTGGACTACATAAGATATATCCGGCCTTGTAAATGTCAAATATTGTAATGCACCTGCCAGAATTCGGTACAAAAATGGATCCGAAAACGGCTCAGACGAAGTATCACTGACTTTGGACTTAGTATTCACTGGAGTATCAGCCGGATTACACGAAGTCATACCTGCCCGAGATATAATATCCTCCTCATATTTGCGCTGAGACAAAAATAAACCAGAATCGGAGCGGACCACTGCAATGCCAAAAAAATAGCTTAAGGGGCCAAGGTCCTTCATGGAAAATTCAGAGCTCAGAAGAGACATGATATGCATGGCAAATTCAGAGCTCATAAGAGACATGATATGCTGGCGAAGTGTGTCATGAAGCAGTCAAAATGATTTCATCAACCTAGAGAAGAAGATACGCAACCTGTCCCTCGTGATGAAAAATGAATAAAGACTGATCTGACTTACTATTAGTAAAATCAATAGACGAAACAAACTCAGCAAACCTGTTATACCACGCTTGGGGAGCCTGTTTAATATTATATATTGACTTTTTCAACAAGCAAACATGATCCGGAAGGAGAGGATCCCGATATCCCATTGGTTGGTACATATATACTGTTTCCCTGATTTTTTTCATGCAAAAATGCATTTTTCACATCAAGCTGATGCAATGCCCAATTGTTAGAAAGGGCTAAGCTGAGTACCAAACGGATAGTTGCCGGTTTAACTATCGGGCTAAATGTCTCATCATAGTCAATCCCAACCTGCTGAGTTTTTCCATCACCTACAAGACGGGTCATATGCCTCTCAAATGTGTCATCAGAACAATTTGTGAGAAAAAATACACATAAACAGAATAATATTGATATTAGAGGGACAAGATACTAATACCCACGCCTTATTAGCAATAAAAGCATTAAATTCGTTATCTACTGCCATTTTTCAATTAGCGTCACTTATTAAGACAGTTACCGGATTACTTGAAAGTGAAACGGGAGATTTTTCGACAATCAGATGGAAAGCAAATTGAATTATTAATGACTGTACTGTGATGAAGCTGGAGGTTGATAGGGACCTTGCAAGACACGAATGATTTAATAATAAAGTTTGGAATTATGACGCAGAAGATAAGACACAATGTTCCTCAACAACCCTAACCCACCTTGTGATACCTATTAACCCCACCACCCCAACCCCCCCTCCCCCCCACCCCCACCCCCACCCCACCCCACCCCACCCACCACTACGTCGAAAAAAATAGTTTTATTTTTATATTCAACTCAATAAAATTTTGAATTTAATTTTATAAAAAATAAATTATTTTTATGAATTTTTAGAAAATTATTATTGATAATAATATCAACTTTTTAAATTGTATAAAAATAACTATATTTTTATAAAATTATGATCAACATTTTTTGAGTTAGAGCATAAAATCAAAATGACAATTTTCTGGAAGGAGTGATAGCTTGTAAGAATTCATATTTATGTCCTTGCTCCACATATTTTATTAATAAATTGACTGTTGCCGATTGACTTAAAAAAGAAAGAAAAATAAAAGGTCAATGAGGAAATCCCGTAATTGATTCAGATTAGACATAGACCTAATTATTTAACTTCCCACTAGTTTTTGATTTGATATTTGGTGAAGTAAAGATCCAATGCCATTAAAGATGTCCCCTTTCTTTCTTGCTTCAATTCAAGATCTTCCATTTTTGGATGCTTGAAAAAGATGAGCCATCTGTATAACTTCCCCACAATTACTAATATGTTATAATAAGTCTCGTTATTTACAAAAATATTAGTTTTAGTGTAAAATAATGTTAGTGTAAAAATATAGGTCAGTGCTGTTAACAAGTCCTTGTGTGTTTTATTATGGAATTGATACAATACACTTCCCCACAATTATTAATGTTGTGTTATACTAAATCTCGTTATTTACAAAAATGTCAGTAGTTTTAGTGTAAAATAGTGTTAGTGTAAAAATATATAGCAAGTCCTTGTATGTTATAATAACTCCCGTCATTTATAAAAGTGTCACCACCATGTATTTTGAAATAAGTTCTGATTATTTACAAAAATGTCACCATATATTTTAAAAATAAATAAAAAAAAAAAGTAAATTTGGTTGTTGGATGATTGGGCCTTTGTTAACCACAGGCAAATTCTAAACATCCAACACCACGGCCCATATCAAGTGTCCAGTGGACCAGTTTCTTATATCACAGTTAAGGAAAGTGTATTTACTGCTTTAATAGGCAAAAGTTACTGTTAGAGAAGCCTGTTGTAACTGGGCCAGTGTTATTCTGCTAATGCCCTGTAAAATTCATAATATAAAGTTCAACTCTGTAAGAGATGTGAGGGTGGAGATGGCCAAACCTAAGGGCCAGCCCACAAGCCAGTAAAGCTGGCCCGTATGCATTCACGGGTCGGGCCTGGATATTACCCAGTGTAATTGTATACTTGTATACTCTATTACCCGCTTTGCCAATTTAGCGTTCTCCGACACTTTTTAAAAAGAAAATTTTATTATACTTTATCATTTATTAATAAGATTAACTTGTTATACTTACAAAAAAACTATTCACATTTCTACCCAATTACTCTTTCTTATTCATTCACACACATAATTTAATATCATTATTCCTCAACTCCAGTTTTTAACACTAAGTGAGTAAGATTTTATGAGACATAGGGAGTAAATAGGTTGTTGTTCTTTAAATAATTTTATACAAATTCATGTTAAAAAATTATTTTTATTTGACTAATTTTCTAGGTTGGACAAAAGTTCAAAAAGAGTTTTGAAAATATATACTCCCTTCGTCCCATTACAAATTACACACTTTTTTTTTGGCATCCCACTACAAATCACACACTTCCTAAAATGGAAAGTTTTTATCACTATTCCCTCCACTCATTCTCTCCTACATTATTTTAATACTCACAACACCATTATAATTTACTATTTCCTCCACTCATTCTCTCTCCTATTTTACTTTTACACTCACAACATTTATATCATTATTTTTTTTGTTAATTCACGCGTGTACAATAAGTAACTAGTAACTATGATTTCTAAGGGGACGGAGGGAGTACATAAAAAAATAAATAAAAGGAAAGCCCAAACGGTCCAAGACCCAAGCGTGAGCCCGCTGAAAACCCTTGTCAGGCCGAGAATTCATTTGGGCAACTCCAGTCCATGCGAGGGTATCCTTACAGTTGGGCCTTGTGGTTTATACTTTGTAATAGAATGTTTTTAATTAAATAATCCCTATTTCAGTTTATTTGTTAATAGTTCTAAATTTTTTGCATTTTAGAAAAAAAAAAACTAAAATACAACATTTATTATGGAATTGATACAATACACTTCCCATGCTCTAAATAAAGAATTTTTAGTATTTTTTTTTAAAAATGAATTCTTCTAAGAGAAGTAACTAAAACCAGGAATGTGAAGTATATATTCTACTTTCTTCATCATTCCAAAATATATGTAGGAAAAAAAAAATTAAATTTTCTCTTGGGAAAATGTAATTTTTTTTTAAAAAAATAGAAATTTACATTAGGACAGACACATACGACGACGGAGAGAGTACATTGTTTGCATTCATATAATTCCCTAACGCAAAATGACATTGATCACATGATCTAACTAAATTAGGTGAGGGCATGTCCCCGGTGCACATGATTTTGTCAAATATCAAAATAAAAACTTATTTGCCACTTGATATTCAATTGATTAGGGTCCAGTCCAAGTCCAACCCTACCTATATATCTCAAAACTCGTATAGTATCTATTAATTAAGCACTCACTCGTATAATTCAATTTCTAATATCAATAACAAATTTAGTTCCGAATCTCTTGACAGTTTGGATCGGTTAAATAAAAGTTTGTCAAGCTGTTGTAAGTTTTATTTCTTTTTAATCTCTACATTGATAAGCTGGTGGAAAAAAGAACATGGGGTATCCGACCCTTGAGCTTTCTGGACCATATGCCATTGCCAGCCCCATTCACCCTCCCTCATCCATTTCATCTTTAATGCATCTTTTGAGGAACCTTCCTTCCTTCCTTTCATCAATCTTGAGCTAGCCTGTAAAGCAGAGAATTTATCTTGCTTCTCATAAATGATCATCTCCACAATACATTTTATTTAATTTTCTTGAAAATTTGAGGAGAGAGAGAGAATGAGTTGACCAGGGCCGATTCCATGGGGCATGGGTCCTGTTTCTGTCTTGCATGGGGTACTATAGTAGTAGTCAAGAACTAGGATCAACCAATTAAAGTCAATCTTTTTAATAAAACTGTACAAAAGTCAAACGTACGTCTCCCACATGCTTCTTCATTTAAGCCTTAAGGAACCCGTTTTGCAACCTGTGATCCATGTTGCCAGCTTTATGGGACTCACATTCAATTATGTGATGTTGAAACTTAGGAGTAGATTAGAGTGGTAAACAAGTTTACAATGAAGGGTTGACTTTAGTTGTTGCCAGCCGGGGCTGGCTCGTCCGTTTGTGTAACGAGGTCAACCGAATATCTCGGGAAAGAGTCAATCAATGACTCTTGACTTAATCTATGTTGTCAACCAATTGCAAATAGCAGTGGAGGTGGAGTATGATGAATTTCAATATTAGTGTTTTCAGTGGCCAAGTCAGTTTTTATTTTAAAATAAAGTCAAGTGTTTGAAAAAAAATATAATTATAACATAAAATATTGGAATAAAAGAGGGTCAAAAATGATACGATTGCACAAATTTTACCAAATATTATATATGGGGTCGAAATAGAAAAAAATTAGTGTATTATTTTTCAAAATTTAAAGGTAGTAAAATGACATTACTTACTGAGTATTGTTGTAACGGAAATTCTTGTTGTCACTTATATATCACGGATCAGGAAAAGATAGAGAAATTAAACATACCTAAATAACAAATATTAAAGTTGGTGAGGAGAGGTATGACTTCGCCACATGGACAAGTTTAGACAAACTCTTGATTTTGAAGAAGCCACATCATCACTATTCCAAAATATATATGACTTTTGGTATTCTTCTTATTAGCTAATACTATTAGTTAATAATAATAGTTATTATATAGGTTAACTATTACTATTAATAGTATTAGTTAATTATAATAGTTACTTTATAAGTTAACTATTACTATTAATTGTATTAGTTAACTATAATAGTTACTATACTCCCTCCGTCCCACCTCACTTGACACCCAAGAGGTGGGCACAAGAACTAAGAAAAAAGAATAAAATAAAAAAAATGTGTGGTAGAAAATGAAGAGAGAGAATGAGTGGGGTAAATAGTAGTGTTGGTTGAATAAATTGAGTGGTGGAAAATGAAAAGAGAGAATGAGTGGTGGGGTCCATCTAATATAAAAATATAAAAAGTAGGCTATTTTTGGGAGGTGTCAAGTGAGCTGGGACGACCCAAAATGAAAATAAGTGTCAAGTGAGCTGGGACGGAGGGAGTATATGTTAACTATTACTATTAATTGTAATAGTTAACTATAATAGTTACTATATAAGTTAACTATTACTATTAATAGTATTAGTTAACTATAATAGTGACTATATATGTTAACTATTACTATTAATAGTATTAGTTAACTATAATAGTTACTTTATAAGTTAATTAATACTATTAATAGTATTAGTTAACTATAATAGTTACTATATATGTTAACTATTACTATTAATTGTATTAGTTAACTATAATAGTTACTATATAAGTTAACTATTACTATTAATAGTATTAGTTAACTATAATAGTTACTATATATGTTAACTATTACTATTAATAGTATTAGTTAACTATAATAGTTACTATATATGTGTGATGATGTACCCGATTTTTGAAATCAAACGGAGTCGCCACGCCGTTTTTGTTTTAAGGGTCAAAACTTTGAAAAAAGCCCGAGATCAGAGATTTAGGTTCGGAGGTCATGTTACGCGTCGGGAAGGACGTTAGTGTGCACCCGGAGCGCCTCGTAAAACGAGTCTTCCAAACATTTGAAATCCTTTTGTGTGTGTGTGTGTGTGTGTTTTGACCAAAATGAGTTGAAACTGAGAAAAACAAAAATGGGGAACTCTTTATAAGACTTTGAACAATCCCCAAGATTTTTGGTATGATTTTTGGGTTGAGTCTTGGCACTCAAAAGATTTTTGGGAGTTGAAAAGCAATTCTGCCAGAATGAAAAAGGCAGTTGACCCTTGACTTTGAAATGGACTTAAAGGCTTCAAAACCTCAGAATCTGGGGAAAGTCCGAGAATGAAAGTTGCTTAAAACACCCTAAATAGGGTTTCTGCAAAGGAACTTTCCATTTTGGAAGTAATTTGAGGGGTCAAAACCTTCTGGAAATCTCAGATGTGAAATCTGGATTTCCAGAAGCTAATGAACTGGCCTCTAAGAGAAAAATTGAAATATTGGGTTTTACTCACGAAAAAAATAAAGTAAAAATATGTATGGAAAGATATGGATGTTGGCTACAAAAAGTATTTTGTAGTCGACACCAAATTCCAAGTTTATCTATGTCCAAAAAATTAGACCATGGACTGAGGTCTGAGAAAATTGCTACTGGACAGCAACTTCTCAAGAGAGAAAATATGATTTTAAAGGGGGTTTTTGCATCCATGCTTGTCCCCATTTCCCTAGGTTTTGGTTAGTGATCACTAGACATTTTAGTGGTGAATCAACTATACCAAACCATCCTTGGGGTACATTAGGACTAAGCACTTCATTTGCTTGGGAAGGGGAATTTTATCCTTTGAAAATGGGATTTGGTGCTTGAAAATGGTATTTAGGGTTTTGAAAATGCATTTTGCAAGTAAATAAGAACACATTGAAGAAAATGTTGATCCTTGTAGAAGATCATCCATGGAGATGAACTTCCATGGTGATCTTCTTGGATCTAAGACAAGAAGATAAAATAACTACATTTTGTAGTTTAAAGATGCATGCATGAATGAGAGACTTAGTGTAGGGAGAGGGAGGTTATACCTATCTTCCTTGTGTCTTGTGTTTGAATGGATTCAAAGGCTTGAATGTGTTTAGGATTTGAAAGTGTTTAGGGTTGATGATTTGAGTTGGTTAAAGAGAAAACAAGTAGATAACAATGAAGTCCTCTATGTTTTCTCTCTATTCCTCCTCCTAAAGGGTGATTTGAGCTTGAGTTAGTGTATGTATAAGAGTATGTATGAGAGTGATTTGAAGTGTTTATGAGTGAGTGAGATTTGGGAAAGATTGAAGAGAAAATGGTGGCAATTCAAGTGAATTCCCACTGTTTTCTCCCTATATTTCGCCGCAGTTTCGTTGCCGTGATCAAATTGTGTTGTTTTAACCGAGAGAGGAGGGTTCAATTTATAACCCCCTGTGAACATCAATCATATCCGCGCGGAGGTCCTTGTAAACGTGTCCGGTGCATTAAATGCCGCTCCTGTGCTTTGAACAGAAGAATATTATTCAAAAAATTCCAAAGCTTTGTTTTTCAACTTGCCTAATTCGGATTTTTCCAATTTCTTTTGCTTTTTGAGATTCTTTTCTTGGTTTAACTTTAAATGGCAATGCCCACTTTACCCTTGCTTTGTTAGAAAGGTTAGGGTTTGTTAGAAATGTTAGAAATGTTAAAACTCTCGTTAATTTTCTAACGAAAGTACTAACGGCTCAAATTGGGAGCACTTACAAGAGCCCCTGGCGACGGTGCTTTCGAAGGAAGCGGGGTCGTCGATAAGAGTAAGGCTCCATATTTGGCGGGATGATCAGTGATCGAGTGGTCGGGACCTAATGATAGGCTACCTACGTATCCCTAGTGAGAATCAAGCGCCGTAGTTCGGGTCTTTCAACTATCTTTAGTTGTCGACCCTGGAGTGACTGTTTTAGGATGTCAACGGCGAGCGAGTTCTACGGTCGATTGCCGAAAGAAACTCTGGGGATAAGAAATGACCCTCTTCGGTCTGATGGCTAGGATTGTATATCCGCTCTGCTGGGGATAGGAATGACCATTTTGGTGCAGTGGCCGAACCTAATGATAGGCTACCTACGTATCCTTAAGAGGAATCAAGCCAGTCGTAGTTCGGGTCTTTCGACTATCTTTAGTCTTCGACCCTACTGCTTTAGGAAAGTCGCCCTAAGATCTGACTATTTTTGGGAAGTCACCCTATGATCTGACTGTTTTTTGGAAAGTCGCCTTAAGGTTTTGACTATTTTTGGGAAGTCACCCTATGACTTGACTATTTTTGGGAAGTCACCGACTTGACTATTTTTGGGAAGTCGCCCTATGGTTTGACTATTTTTGGGAAGTCACCCTAAGGTTTTGACTGTTTTGGGAAGTCACCCTATGACTTTGACTATTTTTGGGAAGTCGCCCTAAGATTCGACTATTTTGGGAAGTCACCCTATAATCTGACTGTTTTTGGGAAGTCACCCTAAGATTTGACTATTTTTGGGAGGTCACCCTGATGATTTGACTATTTTGGGAAGTCACCCTAAGATTTGACTATTTTTGGGAGGTCACCCTAAGGTTTTGACTGTTTTGGGGAAGTCACCCTATGATCTGACTGTTTTGGGGAAGTCGCCCTAGGGGATGATTGCGATTTATCGCTTTCCTCGTGTTGGGTGTGATAGCGTTTTAGGTGCCTCAAACCTTAATGATGGCGTCTTAGGTGCCTTGAACCTTGATGATGGCGTCTTAGGTGCCTCGAACCTTGATGATGGCGTCTTAGGTGCCTCGAACCTTGATGATGGCGTCTTAGGTGCCTCGAACCTTGATGATGGCGTCTTAGGTGCCTCGAACATCGATGATGGCGTCTTAGGTGCCTCGAACCTCGATTTGAAATGATTTCCTTTGATGGTTTAGGATAGATGGTCCTCTAGTGGACTTCATTTGAAGGGATCGGTTTTACGTCTGCTTAGAAGGAAAGGATGACCGTCTTTGGTCGAGTGGCTGGACCTAATGATAGGCTACCTACGTATCCTTAAGAGGGAATCAAGCCGGTCGTAGTTCGAAAATAGCTGGGGATGGTCTTTGATGGTTTGACAGTATTTGAGGTTTGACTATTTTTTTGGGAAGTCATCCTAAGATTTGATGATAATGTTCTTTTAGAAAAGTAGTTGATTAAGATATGCTTTCATACCTGTGCTGTGCTTACCTGTAGCTGAGGCTACGGCTGATGTTGATGAAGAGTTGTTAGGTTGCCGTTTGTGGGACGGTTTCTGCTGACGATTTGCTGTCTTTGGAGGCATTTTGACCTGAAGGAGGAGTTTGGTTGAGTCTGCATCTTGCTGGTGATCGTCAAACTTGTAGAGGTTTTTGAGCTTGTCTTCACATTGGGACTTCTTGCTTTTGAGAACTTGGTGCCTCTAATCGCATTGTATTTGAGAACTTGGCGTCCCTGACCGATTTGTATTTGAGAACTTGGCGTCCCTGACCGATTTGTATTGGAGAACTTGGCGTCTCTGACCGTACTGTATTTGAGACCTTGGTATCTTTGACCGATTTGCATTTTGAGAACTTGGCGTCTCCGACCGTACTGTATTGGAGAGCTTGGCGTCCCTGACCGATTTGTAGACACTGGAGGCGGTCTTCATATGTTTGTGGATGTTGGGGACTGTTTTCATCCATTTGAGGTCGTCTTTGGTGAAGATCATCCTTGCCGAAAAGGGGGATTACGTTTGAATTCCTGCATTTGTTAGTGAAGAGGAAGATGCATATATGGCATTCATGATGGCGGATGCATGCATAGAATCAAAAATGATTATGAGATGATGCGTTTATTTGCTTTCGAAGATGCACTTGGCCTAAGCTTTTGGCAGGGAAATTACGATTTATGATTTTCAATCACTTAGGATTTTTCCTATTGATTCAAGTTTTGTGCATGCTACATGAGCCCTGGGGAGATTTTTGTGGGGATGCATGGTGATGAGAGGGGATATATGTGTTGTTGACTGTTTGGGACAAGCTTTGAGTTGGTGGGGTGATATCCTTTAGTCGCGGACTGAATTGCATGTTATTGATGAGGTCAATTTTGATCTTGGGATGAAGTTGGATTTGAACCCGGTCTCGATCGAAATTTCTTTTCGCCTCGGACATTTGAAGCCGACGCCGATGTGCTCTCGAATCAAAGCATGTTGACATGAATGAACCCTCTTTTGCTTGGGTTAGTTGTGATTTGACGAAATGCCGATATGAGGAGATTCCCAATTCTCAACTTTTGATGATGCAGGAGTTGCCATATGCCAAGTTCTAAAGCCGAAACTCCAAGACAGCTTGTTGAGGTGACCAGACCTTTCTTCGAAGATAGGTGTGACTTGATAAAGCCCCATTCCATGGAAAAGACATGGCGAAAACCACGGAATCTTTCTCTCGAATGATTTGATGAAGCCCTGTGTTTGACAAAGCGTCACTACAGAGGTCCAGCTTAAAGGTTCGACCGACATACCGATGAAGTACCGAGCCAATCGATCAATGTGAGAGCCTTCAAGGTGAAGTTGTCATGAAGGGAGAAACCCATCTTTGATACCGACTATGAAACTAGAATCCTCTCTTCGAAGAGTGTCTTCCATATAGGAACTGTTAGCCATAGTGGCACTTGGCTTGTTCATGGCTTCAATCATATTCACCCTACTTTTTTTTTAGGGAATGGATTGTTGACTGTATTGGGTCCTTGGGGTACCCTTTTCGATCAGTTCTCACACCGCCCTCTTTCAGAGTCGTGTTGGAGGTGGAAGAAACCCGGTATCCGTAAAGCGTGTGCGACAACTCGCCGCCGATTGTAAGCTCTCTCAAATTTAGCCCCGAATTGATCATTGCCCGTAGATCCGGATAGGAAATTGCTAAGTGAGGCCCTCGATGTGGTTTCGGGCGTGATCGAAAGATGTCTAGTTGTTCCTCTTCAAAAGGAGGAGTTGCCATCTTGCTTGTAAAAGTCCCCGATGTTCTCGTCTGACGCCGCATTGTTGTTCCGCAGTCAAATCTATTTGCTTCCCACTCCAAGTTAGCTAGTAACTGGTCCCATGTAGCCCCGGCCTCGGATTTTAAGCGGAAGAACCATTTTAGAGCACTCGGACTTCAAAGAGAGATCGAAATAGTCGCCCAACCGCCGATTGGCGCCCTTTGACCTTCATTGCCAAGGTATACGTGTCCAGTATGGGTTTTCGGGCATGCAGTGCCATCAAAGAGATCCAAATTAGGCATCACGAATTTGTGGGGAACAAAGGAGTCCGGGTTCGTTGGTCGGAAAGTAGACTTCTTAACAGGCAATTCAGCAATCTGTGCTTTCATTTCCTTGTGTCGCTCCACGAACCAAGCCAAATGAGGGTCTTGTGGTGGAACCATGGCATTCAAACCAAATGATCGAGCTAGAGAGAGGAGCTACCACCGGCGGCGACAGGTGGAGGGAACGACCGATCTGGGGACATAGGTGAAATCCCGTCCTTGGCCCGAATCACCCCGGGAGCTTGAGTAGGACCCTGGTCAAAGTGGATAGAACCTCGCGGCTTGTTGTTGATTTTCAACCGGCAAAGAGGGCGAAGGCGCCTTTGATGTAGCCGGGTAACTCGGATTTCGGAGTGAGGCCCATAAGTAGGCTTAAGTGCGGGCCGCCGTCCCCGATTGTTGAATTGCATAGTCGAAGGTGCATGACCAGGGGGTACTGCGGTCCCGGTGATTCGATGAAACCGGGATGGAGGCTTGCAACCCATCGAAGCCCGAGCGAGGAATGGATTTGTGAAAGCCGTGTGAGGAGCGGCCGAGCTAGCGTCATTCTCGAGGAAGGGCTTCGACCGTTGCCCTAGACCTGCACCGTGGAAGCATTCCAAACTTTAGCCGCGGAGGCCCCGATAGATTGGTTCCAAATTGAGGTGGGATTCCAATTTGCCGTGGTATTCCGAGGTAACCCAACCATGAGAAGACATTCCGTACTCGATTTTGCCCCCGCCGAGGAGCCGTGAACCGATCGGTCACGTTAGACCGCATGGGTCCAGAGTCCGTATTTGGGGTTTCTTTGTCCCGTTGAGACGATCATGAAGGGATCTTATGAGGCTTGTGCGGTGCCGGGATTGGATATCTTGAACCGGGTTCTGCCAAGGCATTTCAAACCGATGTAACCGAGAAGCTCCCGACCGATCCGTACCGAACCGCCGAGGCATACCAAACCGCCGTGACATACCGAGCCGACCCCGACCGCTTTGAGGCATACCATACTGCCCAAATCGGATCAAGTCAATTTGTTTCTCCAAACGACTGTCCTGCATCGAACCGTGAATGTATATCAAACCGAGGCCGAAAGGATGGCCGATTCGCGAGTTGAGAAGAGTGTGAGGAAGGTGGTGGTAGTCCTGTCTGGCCAAGATAGGGATGGGGATCCTTTTCCTCTTCTACCGTGAAAGTTCCATCGGGTTGAGGGCACCGTCAAACCAAAATTCCCGACATCTTCCAAGGATGAACATCGAAACCTCATTCCGATTGGCACAAGGAGTTTTATGGACTCGTGTTCCAATATTAGCCATAGAAATATGATGAATTTCGGTCTTGATTAAAATTCCGTCCTCGTCCTTGGACATCAAAGAACCGCACTTGACTAGCCCATGACCAACATGGCGATCAAATCTCATCTTGCTTGGTGGAGCCTTGAGTCCGAAGAGATGTATTTGCGAAGTCTTGATTCGGAAGAAGTGACTTGGCAAAGCCTCGGTCTCATGACCGTGAATCGACACAATTAGAGAGGCTTCAACCCGGTAGGCACCGCAGACCGATACCGAACGTAGACCCAACCCATCTTGTAGCAAAGTGAAGAACCAACGTTCTTGAATTATCATGTAGCAAAAGAGGCAACCCATCCTTCTATATTTACTTTATTATTTTCTTTATTCAATTAGTCAACCGAAAGAAAAGACAATTTAGAAATGTATACCGCAGGGCGTATTTTCGAAAAGTGGGGACGAATCCCCGATTTGTATTATTTGATGGCCTCATTTGACGAAGGCACAAAAGAACTCGCTTTGGGTTTGATTCTTTTGAGAGAGCATAAGAATAGAAAGGATTGTAAAAGTGTATGAAAGACCTTGCTGACAGAAAATCAGTGTTTAGCTCTATTTTTCCTATTTTGTAGAAAAAGAAGACTTGTCGAGACATATGAAAACTTCTTTTATTCATAATGATCACAAGATTGATTAAAACCCTTTACTGATGTTCGGGTTATTCAACCCCTAATCTCGATATGAACAAACATTTTGATTAATCATGAGGAGAAAGTCAACCGATACCAAGAGTCGAAGTTGGCGAATGGTGAAGAGGGATCGTGTATAGGAGAGGCTATTGGTGAGGCCGGATTTTCCGGGATTTGAATGTGTTTATGACCGGACCATTTACGGTTGCCTACGTTCCCTCATTGTGAGGAGCTCTGTGTCGCCGTAGTTCGGGCCGAACCGTGTTTGGCTTTAGAAAAGGGGTATGAACATTTGTGGTACTTTTGGTGAAAAGGCTCGGATAGGAAGTTTGGATGATAAGGTGCGGGGCTTGAGGTGATTCCTTGACAAGTCATTTTGAGCGATTCCGTTGCTTCTTGATCGTCGTCCTTCATCGGGGAGAAAGATTTTGGATGCAGCTTTAAGGGCTTATGATATATTTTTGCCGTTGCTTTAATTGCTCCCTTGTTGTCGACAACTTCCGTTCTTAGGGCTTTAATTTTGCCCATATGTCAAACCTTCTGATCGGCGGTGCTAGGTCCTTGGCCTCATTTTTTTTTTGAAGCTTTTGTTTTTTTTTAAGCTTTTGTTTTTTGAAGCTTTTGTTTTTTTTTTTTTTGAAGCTTTTGTTTTTTTTGAAGCTTTTGTTTTTTTTTGAAGCTTTTTTTTTTTTTTTTTTTTTGAAGCTTTTGTTTTTTTTTTTTGAAGCTTTTGTTTTTTTTTTTTTTGAGCACTTGAGGACGAAGGCAAGCTTCTACTTGAACTTTCTTGATGCATGGGGGGCGGAGGCAAGCCCCTGTTTTTTTCGATATGGGGTCGATCTCCCGATGCTGAGTGACCTTTTGTTGTCCCTTGATGTTGCCGCCTTCGTTGACTTGATGGGGATATGTTTTGGAAAGTGAATGGCTTGATGGAGGCCTTTGTGAGGTGAGGAAAGTGTATAGGGAGGGCATTAGTTGACTTTCTCGCACCAATTAATTAAAATCTTAATCATTTCCAGAGATTATGTAACGACCCTAAACCTAGGCACTAATTTTAATATCACATTGTGTGCTCTTATTATTATTGTTAATATTATTTGTCCATTTTTATATACTTGACTTATTATATTAGGATAAATGATAGGAAAAATAAATTAATGTTCAAAAAGGAAATATATAATAAAAGAGAAAATGAATAAAATGTGGAGGAGGATCATAGTGTAGAATAAATATTAAGTAGAAGGATTTTTATTTAAATGCTTTGGAGAAAATTTAAATGAAAGTGACAATTTGTGGTGAAAGCCTTGTAGGATAGGTGGATTGGGAGGGGGGACATCCTCCCCAAATCACTCTCCACCCTCCTCATTAGTCAAAGCAAGCCTTACCTCCCCATACCTCCTCTTACTCCTCCTACACTCTTCCTCCCTCCTTCATCATTTCTCATTCTTCTTCCTCTTTCTTTTCTCTCCATTTTCCATGGGAAAGGCTTGGTGAAAGCCTCCATTTCATACACTTCTACCAAGATCATTTCTTGTCCATTTGAAAATCTAAGTGTCCTTTTGTGAGTAGAACACCTCAAGGAGTTGATCAAGCCAAGAAAAGCTCCATTTCATCTTGTTTTGCCTAAGGTGAGTTATTATGACCTTTCTTTCTTTGAATGCTCATGAAAATAAATGTTATTGTGTTTGTTCTCTTGAATGTGTTGATTGAGAACTTTGTTGGGTTTATAGAAATATTATGGTTTATGGAAGTTGAATTGATCTAGGTTTAAGACATGTTTTCTTGGAGTTAAATGAGTAGGATGAAGTTAACAAAGTTGGAAATGTCCCTTTTGGTTTATAACTTAGAAGACTTTTGGTTGGAACTTTGAGATTTTGAGGCATTGTTGTTGTTGCTGCCGTTTTTACAAATTCTGGGCTGAGGGACGAGTCGTCCCTTGGACGAAGGGAAGTCGTGACCTATAGGGGACGCCTGAGTTCGAGGGGGTCACATGGGCACGAGTCGTGCCCTGGGGGACGAGTCGTGCCCTGTCCTGGTTTCAAGATATCAACTTTAGAGCTGTTCAAACCTAATCAAACTCGAACCAAAATGAAATCTCTTTAACCTAGATTAAAGTAGAATACTTTGGCTTCACAATGATATTCTAAGTGATCAAAATGGAATAGTAGAAGTACCTTAAATGTTGTTTGGAAAACGTTAGCTAACCTAGTTTGGTAACTAGACAATTATGATCCCCACTTGGTAGATTCAACTTAGACCCTTAAAGAGGCTATGTATTATTGTATAATGACCATGTAGGATGGATTGATGCTACTTCCTTGCTTACAATGAGTTCATATACATTGTCGTATTATGCATAGTGTGTTAATTAAATGTTGCACTATGATATTGGTTGAACATGAGTATATTTTACCATGTTGATATATTGTTATCCCTTTATGTGGATTTTATTCAAGTATCTATTATGTGCTTGATAATGTGTGAGTCGGTGACGTTGGGGTATAACATAATACGGTCAATTATGGAAGTGTGACCTAATGTGATCGGATTATGTTATATTCGTGACCGTCCCCTCCCGTGGCCACGAGTTGGGGTTATAAGCGTCTGTATTGAGCCAAAAGCCTTACAGAGTTGCTACGGTCTTATTTGGTTCCCGAAAAACGGGTCTTATAAGACGTGAGTATTGCTTAAGCCACCGTATAATTGGAGTATTATTATACCCAATGTTGTACGACTACTGTTCAGACGGGAAAAGGTAAACCAAGGTAATGGAATGTGTTTATAGCTTTTCCAATGTATTACGTGCGACTTGTTATATGTTGCATTTATTTGGCATATTGCTGCATTCATAACAGCTTGCTGAGATTTATTCTCACCCCTCTCCCTTTAATGTTTTAGATCCCGAGACAGGAGGACCGGCCAAGTAAGGACGGAAAGGAGTTGGCAGTGAGCTTTTGGGTATTGTCGGGGTACGTTAGGTTGGCGTAGAAAGTATTTTGTTATAATTCCTTTTGGGAGTTTGTAATTATGAACTTTACATTTCTACGTTAAAACCAATATCTTTTGTAACTAAACAGTTTAAGTATTTTCAAAGTCGGTCCACTCTTCCTCCGGTGTGGAGAGTAGTGGAGTTGTTTTGAAATGGAAATGCTAATGATGTTTTTATTTGGAAGTTTAATTAAAAGTTTTAAATGTTAGTGAAGATTGGAGTAGTTTGAGGACGCTCCAACTCGGGACACGTGTAGGTTCCGGGTCGGGGTCCTCACAGTTGGTATCAGAGCTCGGTTAGAATTCTCGGGTAGAGTCTAGCTGAGTGAGAGTGTGTGATAACTGACGTCGAGTGTTTAATGCAGGAGTTTGTTGTTATGGCGGGAAATGATGGTGATCGTAACTGGGGTTTGGGTGGTGTTGGTAATCCGAATGCAGAGATGATGGATATGTTCCGAGGGTTTCTTCAAGATATGGCAACTCGTAATCGAATTTGAATCAGAATCAAGGCAGGCAAGGGCAACATGGTTTGGAGAAGTTCGTGAAGATGTCTCCTCCTAGCTTCAACGGAGATCCGGATCCGGTGAAGGCTGAGAGGTGGCTTGAGGCTATGAATAAGATTTTCGCAGCTATGGAGAGTACGGATGCGGAGAAGGTGAGATGCGCCGTTTTCAAGTTGGAAGGACCCGCGGAGCACTGGTGGCGAGTAGTGAAGGATGGTTGGGACCGGGATTTGACACCACTGCACTTGGGAGAACTTCACACGCAAGTTCCGGATCACTTTGTACCGATGGTTACTAGAGACAAGAAGGAAGGCGAGTTTCGAAACCGGAGCAAGGGACCATGACGATAGCGCGGTATTCAGCAAAGTTCACGTAATTGGCCCGATATTGTCCTCATTTGGTGCCGATGAGGAGAGGCGAGTCTACCGGTTTGTGAAGGGTTTAAGGGTTGAGTTCCGAAAGCAGCTTATTGACGCATAACTTCGCCAACTTCCAAGCAAAGCAGCCGAATATGGCGTATCGGATTGAGAATGACATAGAGGAGCATCGTGGTAAGAATGAAGGTAGAAACAAGAATAGATTCCAAGGTCAAGGTTCGGGACGGGGAATAGGGTGCGAGAGGACATTTACTCCGGGAGCAAATCGAGGAGGAAATGTGGCGACTCCGGCAAATCGTGCGACTCCAGGTCAGTTTGGAGCAACATGTGGGTTTTGCAAGAGGCTAGGGCATTCGAAGGACAAGTGTTGGAGCAAACAAGGAAAGTGTTTGGAGTGTGGGTCGGCGAGGCCATTTTAGGAGGAATTGCCCCAAGTTACGAATAAGCTGCGACGGGTGCCTTCTGGCTTTTGGAGGACAAGGTAGTGGTGTGAAGAGAGATGTTGATGGGAAACCTAAAGATAAGGTGCAAGGTCGAGTGTTCGCTTTGGGTCGAGGAGAGGTCGATCCCAATGCTGTCATTAGAGGTATAGTTCCTGTCTCAGGAGTTAAGGCCCGCATTCTTATAGATCCCGGGTCTTCCCATTCATTTGTGGCATCGCATTTTGCATTTTCATTGCATATTTTGCCCGAATCTATGCCTTATGTGTTGGAGGTCTCTACTCCTATGGGAGAGTGCCTTGCATCTTCTGTGATATATCGTGGTTGTGATGTGACTATATGTGGGCATGTATTGCCGGTGGATTTGGTCGAGTTACCAATCCGTGATTTTGATGTGATCCTTGGGATGGATTGGTTGAGTCAGTGCCATGCTTTAGTAGACTGTCGTAGGAAGCGAGTCTCATTTGCTATGCCTCGATGTGCCTACTTTTATATTTGATGCCGATAAATCTATGTTCGGTTTACATGTTATTTCCGCCTTAAAAGCTAGAAAGATGCTATCTAAGGGTGTGCGGGTTACTTAGCTTATGTGGTAGATTCAAATAAGAAGTCTTCCGAGTTAGCTCATGTCCCGGTTGTGAATGAGTTTAGTGATGTGTTCTCTAGTGAGTACTCTATGCCTCCGGATCGTGAGGTCGAGTTTTGTATTGACTTAGTGCCCGGTACCGCCCCTATCTCTAAAGCACCCTATAGAATGGCTCCGGCCGAGTTAAAAGAGTTGAAGGTCCAATTGCAAGAATTGCTTGACCGAGGTTTTATACGTCCTAGTGTGTCTCCGTGGGGAGCACCGGTTTTGTTTGTTAGGAAGAAGGATGGTACCTTACGATTGTGTATAGACTATCGTTTGTTGAACCAAGCCACCATTAAGAATAAATATCCTCTTCCGCATATAGATGATTTGTTTGACCAACTCCAAGGTTCCGTTATCTACTCAAAGCTTGATTTGAGAAGCGGATACCATCAGTTGAAGATTAGACCGGATGATATTGCTAAGACAGCTTTCCGGACTAGATATGGTCATTATGAGTTTGTTGTGATGCCGTTTGGGTTGACTAATGCTCCAGCCGTGTTTATGGATATGATGAACCGTGTCTTCAAGCCTTATCTTGATAGCTTCGTGGTAGTGTTCATAGATGATATCCTTGTTTACTCTAAGTCTCGGGAAGAGCATGAGAATCATTTGAGGATTGTCTTGTCCGTTCTTCGGGAGAAGCAGTTGTACGCCAAGTTCAGTAAGTGCGAGTTTTGGCTTGAGCAGATTTCTTTCTTGGGGCATGTTGTGTCGAGTTCGGGGATTTCCGTGGATCCTTCAAAGATTGAAGCCGTGGTTAATTGGAAGCAACCTTCGACTGTAACTGAGGTCCGTAGTTTCCTTGGTTTGGCGGGGTATTATCGGAGGTTCATTGAGGGGTTTTCTCGGATTGCTACTCCGTTGACGAGGTTGACTCGGAAGGATGTATCGTTTGTATGGAATTCCAAGTGTGAGGAAAGTTTTAATGAATTGAAGAAGAGGTTGACGACGGCTCCTGTTCTTACCCTTCCGGATGGTTGTGAGAATTTCGTGATCTTTAGTGATGCCTCGAAGGCGGGTTTGGGTTGTGTCCTCATGCAAAATGGGAAGGTTATTGCGTATGCCTCTAGGAAGTTATCACCGGCGGAACAGAATTACCCTACTCATGATATGGAATTGGCGGCGATTGTATTTGCGTTACATAAGTGGAAGCACTACCTTTATGGGGCGAAGTTTGAGATTTTCACCGATCATAAGAGTTTGAAGTACCTATTTACCCAAAAGGAGTTGAACAACCGACAAAGGAGATGGCTTGAGTTCTTGAAGGATTTTGATTGTGTCATTTCCTATCACCCGGGAAAGGCCAATGTGGTGGCGGATGCGATTAGCCGAAAGGCGTATTTGACAGCTTTGAGTTCTCGGGAATTGAAGAGTGAAGTAATCATTGCGAATGTTCGAGCCGTTCCGACATTGTATGGAGATTTGAAAGAAGCTCAACAAGGAGATCCGGAATTGAAGAAAATTTTAGATCAAGTGCAAGATGGGAAAGCCGGGGAATTTGCTTTGAATAGAGATGGGATTTTAACTTTCCAAGGGAGAATTTGCGTTCCTTCATCGCCGGAAATCAAGAAGCGTGTTTTAGAGGATGGCCATAAGTCCAAGTTTGCGGTTCATCCGGGGAGTACCAAAATGTATCAAGACTTGAAGCGTGGGTATTGGTGGAATGGTATGAAGAGGGAAATAGCGGATTATGTATCTAAGTGTTTAACTTGTCAACAGATTAAGGCAGAACATCAGAGACCGGCGGGACTACTTCAACCATTGGATATTCCGGAATGGAAATGGGAAGGGATCTCGATGGATTTTGTTTCAGGTTTACCTCTTACCGCGAAGAAGATGGATGCTATATGGGTTATTGTGGATAGGTTGACGAAGTCGGCTCATTTTCTTCCGGTATCAACCAAGTTTTCGTTAGAGAAGTTAGCTCAGTTGTACATGAAGGAGATTGTGAGACTTCACGGGGTTCCGGTTAGTATTGTGTCTGACAGAGATCCGAGGTTTACATCTAGATTTTGGAGAGCATTGCACGAAGCCTTGGGTTCCAAATTGTGTTTCAGTACGGCGTTTCATCCTCAAACCGACTGGTCGATCAGAGAACTATTCAAATACTTGAGGATATGTTACGGGCTTGTGTGATGGATTTCAAATTGTCATGGGAGGATCATCTACCTTTAGTGGAGTTTGCCTACAACAACAGTTATCAGTCTAGTATTGAGATGGCTCCGTATGAAGCGTTGTATGGTAGGAAGTGCCGATCTCCGATGTGTTGGGACGAGGTTGGTGAAGCGAGACTTTGGGGGCCGGATTTGGTTCGAGATTCTACGGAGAAGATCAAGGTGATTCGGGATAGATTGAAGACGGCTCAGAGTAGACAGAAAAGCTACGCCGACAATAGAAGACGGGATTTATCTTTTGAAGTTGGTGACTTTGTATTCTTGAAGGTCTCTCCGAGGACGGGAATCAAAAGGTTTGGTAATAAGGGTAAATTGTCTCCGAGGTTCGTTGGTCCGTTTGAGATTTTAGAGAAGATTGGGGATTTGGCCTACCGGTTGGCATTACCTCCGTCTCTTTCCTTACTCCATGATGTTTTCCATGTCTCGATGTTGAGGAAGTATTGTCATGATCCTTCCCACATCTTGAGTTCTCCCCCCGATGATGTCCAAGCGGACATGTCTTATGTTGAGGAACCCTTAAGAATCCTAGAGTTCCAAGTTAAGGAGTTGAGGTCTAAGAGTATTCCTATAGTGAAGGTCCTTTGGAAGAACCACACCGTTGAGGAAGCGACGTGGGAGCTAGAGTCGGAGATGAGAGCGAAATACCCGTGGTTGTTTGAAAATCCAAGTAAGTTTTCTTTTTAAAATTCGGGACGAATTTTCTTTAAGGGGGAGTGAGTGTAACGACCCTAAACCTAGGCACTAATTTTAATATCACATTGTGTGCTCTTATTATTATTGTTAATATTATTTGTCCATTTTTATATACTTGACTTATTATATTAGGATAAATGATAGGAAAAATAAATTAATGTTCAAAAAGGAAATATATAATAAAAGAGAAAATGAATAAAATGTGGAGGAGGATCATAGTGTAGAATAAATATTAAGTAGAAGGATTTTTATTTAAATGCTTTGGGGAAAATTTAAATGAAAGTGACAATTTGTGGTGAAAGCCTTGTAGGATAGGTGGATTGGGAGGGGGGACATCCTCCCCAAATCACTCTCCACCCTCCTCATTAGTCAAAGCAAGCCTTACCTCCCCATACCTCCTCTTACTCCTCCTACACTCTTCCTCCCTCCTTCATCATTTCTCATTCTTCTTCCTCTTTCTTTTCTCTCCATTTTCCATGGGAAAGGCTTGGTGAAAGCCTCCATTTCATACACTTCTACCAAGATCATTTCTTGTCCATTTGAAAATCTAAGTGTCCTTTTGTGAGTAGAACACCTCAAGGAGTTGATCAAGCCAAGAAAAGCTCCATTTCATCTTGTTTTGCCTAAGGTGAGTTATTATGACCTTTCTTTCTTTGAATGCTCATGAAAATAAATGTTATTGTGTTTGTTCTCTTGAATGTGTTGATTGAGAACTTTGTTGGGTTTATAGAAATATTATGGTTTATGGAAGTTGAATTGATCTAGGTTTAAGACATGTTTTCTTGGAGTTAAATGAGTAGGATGAAGTTAACAAAGTTGGAAATGTCCCTTTTGGTTTATAACTTAGAAGACTTTTGGTTGGAACTTTGAGATTTTGAGGCATTGTTGTTGTTCTTTGCCGTTTTACAAATTACGGGGTGAGGGACGAGTCGTCCCTTGGACGAAGGGAAGTCGTGACCTATAGGGGACGCCGGAGTTCGAGAGGGGGTCACATGGGCACGAGTCGTGCCACAGGGGACGAGTCGTGCCACTGTCTGGTTTCAAGATATCAACTTTAGAGCTGTTCAAACCTAATCAAACTCGAACCAAAATGAAATCTCTTTAACCTAGATTAAAGTAGAATACTTTGGCTTCACAATGATATTCTAAGTGATCAAAATGGAATAGTAGAAGTACCTTAAATGTTGTTTGGAAAACGTTAGCTAACCTAGTTTGGTAACTAGACAATTATGATCCCCACTTGGTAGATTCAACTTAGACCCTTAAAGAGGCTATGTATTATTGTATAATGACCATGTAGGATGGATTGATGCTACTTCCTTGCTTACAATGAGTTCATATACATTGTCGTATTATGCATAGTGTGTTAATTAAATGTTGCACTATGATATTGGTTGAACATGAGTATATTTTACCATGTTGATATATTGTTATCCCTTTATGTGGATTTTATTCAAGTATCTATTATGTGCTTGATAATGTGTGAGTCAGCTGACGTTGGGGGTATAACATAATACGGTCAATTATGGAAGTGTGACCTAATGTGATCGGATTATGTTATATCTGTGACCGTCCCCTCCTGTGGCCACAGGTTGGGGTTATAGCGTCTGTATTGAGCCAAAAGCCTTACAGAGTTGCTACAGTCTTATTTGGTTCCCTGAAAAACGGGTCTTATAAGACGTGAGTATTGCTTAAGCAGCTCACTGTATAATTGGAGTATTATTATACCCAATGTTGTACGACTACTGTTCAGACGGGAAAAGGTAAACCAAGGTAATGGAATGTGTTTATAGCTTTTCCAATGTATTACGTGCGACTTGTTATATGTTGCATTTATTTGGCATATTGCTGCATTCATAACAGACTTCTTTGAGATTTATTCTCACCCCTCTCCCTTTAATGTTTTAGATCCCGAGACAGGAGGACCGGCCAAGTAAGGACGGAAAGGAGTTGGCAGTGAGCTTTTGGGTATTGTCGGGGTACGTTAGGTTGGCGTAGAAAGTATTTTGTTATAATTCCTTTTGGGAGTTTGTAATTATGAACTTTACATTTCTACGTTAAAACCAATATCTTTTGTAACTAAACAGTTTAAGTATTTTCAAAGTCGGTCCACTCTTCCTCCGGTGTGGAGAGTAGTGGAGTTGTTTTGAAATGGAAATGCTAATGATGTTTTTATTTGGAAGTTTAATTAAAAGTTTTAAATGTTAGTGAAGATTGGAGTAGTTTGAGGACGCTCCAACTCGGGACACGTGTAGGTTCCGGGTCGGGGTCCTCACAGTTGGTATCAGAGCTCGGTTAGAATTCTCGGGTAGAGTCTAGCTGAGTGAGAGTGTGTGATAACTGACGTCGAGTGTTTAATGCAGGAGTTTGTTGTTATGGCGGGAAATGATGGTGATCAGAATCTGGGTTTGGGTGGTGTTGGTAATCCGAATGCAGAGATGATGGATATGTTCCGAGGGTTTCTTCAGCATATGGCAACTCAGAATCAGAATTTGAATCAGAATCAAGGCAGGCAAGGGCAACATGGTTTGGAGAAGTTCGTGAAGATGTCTCCTCCTAGCTTCAACGGAGATCCGGATCCGGTGAAGGCTGAGAGGTGGCTTGAGGCTATGAATAAGATTTTCGCAGCTATGGAGAGTACGGATGCGGAGAAGGTGAGATGCGCCGTTTTCAAGTTGGAAGGACCCGCGGAACCTTTGGTGGCGAGTAGTGAAGGATGGTTGGGACCGGGATTTGACACCACGAGACTTGGGAGAACTTCACACGCAAGTTAGGGATCACTTTGTACCGATGGTTACTAGAGACAAGAAGGAAGGCGAGTTTACGAAAGCTGGAGCAAGGGACCATGACGATAGCGCGGTATTCGGCAAAGTTCACGAGAATTAGCCCGATATTGTCCTCATTTGGTGCCGATGAGGAGAGGCGAGTCTACCGGTTTGTGAAGGGTTTAAGGGTTGAGTTAGGAAGCGGTTATTGACGCATAACTTCGCCAACTTCCAAGCAGCAGTGAATATGGCGTATCGGATTGAGAATGACATAGAGGAGCATCGTGGTAAGAATGAAGGTAGAAACAAGAATAGATTCCAAGGTCAAGGTTCGGGACAGAATAGGGTGCAGCCGAGGACATTTACTCCGGGAGCAAATCGAGGAGGAAATGTGGCGACTCCGGCAAATCGTGCGACTCCAGGTCAGTTTGGAGCAACATGTGGGTTTTGCAAGAGGCTAGGGCATTCGAAGGACAAGTGTTGGAGCAAACAAGGAAAGTGTTTGGAGTGTGGGTCGGCAGGCCATTTTAGGAGGAATTGCCCCAAGTTACAGAATAAGCAAGCGACGGGTGCCGGTTTTGGAGGACAAGGTAGTGGTGTGAAGAGAGATGTTGATGGGAAACCTAAAGATAAGGTGCAAGGTCGAGTGTTCGCTTTGGGTCGAGGAGAGGTCGATCCCAATGCTGTTATTAGAGGTATAGTTCCTGTCTCAGGAGTTAAGGCCCGCATTCTTATAGATCCCGGGTCTTCCCATTCATTTGTGGCATCGCATTTTGCATTTTCATTGCATATTTTGCCTGAATCTATGCCTTATGTGTTGGAGGTCTCTACTCCTATGGGAGAGTGCCTTGCATCTTCTGTGATATATCGTGGTTGTGATGTGACTATATGTGGGCATATATTGCCGGTGGATTTGGTCGAGTTACCAATCCGTGATTTTGATGTGATCCTTGGGATGGATTGGTTGAGTCAGTGCCATGCTTTAGTAGACTGTCGTAGGAAGCGAGTCTCATTTGCTATGCCTGATGTGCCTACTTTTATATTTGATGCCGATAAATCTATGTTCGGTTTACATGTTATTTCCGCCTTAAAAGCTAGAAAGATGCTATCTAAGGGGTGTGCGGGTTACTTAGCTTATGTGGTAGATTCAAATAAGAAGTCTTCCGAGTTAGCTCATGTCCCGGTTGTGAATGAGTTTAGTGATGTGTTCTCTAGTGAGTACTCTATGCCTCCGGATCGTGAGGTCGAGTTTTGTATTGACTTAGTGCCCGGTACCGCCCCTATCTCTAAAGCACCCTATAGAATGGCTCCGGCCGAGTTAAAAGAGTTGAAGGTTCAATTGCAAGAATTGCTTGACCGAGGTTTTATACGTCCTAGTGTGTCTCCGTGGGGAGCACCGGTTTTGTTTGTTAGGAAGAAGGATGGTACCTTACGATTGTGTATAGACTATCGTTTGTTGAACCAAGCCACCATTAAGAATAAATATCCTCTTCCGCATATAGATGATTTGTTTGACCAACTCCAAGGTTCCGTTATCTACTCAAAGCTTGATTTGAGAAGCGGATACCATCAGTTGAAGATTAGACCGGATGATATTGCTAAGACAGCTTTCCGGACTAGATATGGTCATTATGAGTTTGTTGTGATGCCGTTTGGGTTGACTAATGCTCCAGCCGTGTTTATGGATATGATGAACCGTGTCTTCAAGCCTTATCTTGATAGCTTCGTGGTAGTGTTCATAGATGATATCCTTGTTTACTCTAAGTCTCGGGAAGAGCATGAGAATCATTTGAGGATTGTCTTGTCCGTTCTTCGGGAGAAGCAGTTGTACGCCAAGTTCAGTAAGTGCGAGTTTTGGCTTGATCAGATTTCTTTCTTGGGGCATGTTGTGTCGAGTTCGGGGATTTCCGTGGATCCTTCAAAGATTGAAGCCGTGGTTAATTGGAAGCAACCTTCGACTGTAACTGAGGTCCGTAGTTTCCTTGGTTTGGCGGGGTATTATCGGAGGTTCATTGAGGGGTTTTCTCGGATTGCTACTCCGTTGACGAGGTTGACTCGGAAGGATGTATCGTTTGTATGGGATTCCAAGTGTGAGGAAAGTTTTAATGAATTGAAGAAGAGGTTGACGACGGCTCCTGTTCTTACCCTTCCGGATGGTTGTGAGAATTTCGTGATCTTTAGTGATGCCTCGAAGGCGGGTTTGGGTTGTGTCCTCATGCAAAATGGGAAGGTTATTGCGTATGCCTCTAGGAAGTTATCACCGGCGGAACAGAATTACCCTACTCATGATATGGAATTGGCGGCGATTGTATTTGCGTTACATAAGTGGAAGCACTACCTTTATGGGGCGAAGTTTGAGATTTTCACCGATCATAAGAGTTTGAAGTACCTATTTACCCAAAAGGAGTTGAACAACCGACAAAGGAGATGGCTTGAGTTCTTGAAGGATTTTGATTGTGTCATTTCCTATCACCCGGGAAAGGCCAATGTGGTGGCGGATGCGATTAGCCGAAAGGCGTATTTGACAGCTTTGAGTTCTCGGGAATTGAAGAGTGAAGTAATCATTGCGAATGTTCGAGCCGTTCCGACATTGATGAGCAGGGTCAGCTGTTCTTCATGAATCTTATGGGCGTTTTCCAAAGCCAGGACTAACTCTTCCTTCCTAATCAACGGATTTCTTGTATCCTTACTGCTTTCTGCCAAATCTGCCATCAGATCATTATCATCCCATTTAACCTTGGCTTCAGTCGTGAACTTATCGGAGGGCGAGAGTTCAAAGCATTTCACCAAATCCAGCTTTGCCATGGCCACATGCTTGTTGCAGTCAAACCATCCATTCTCAACATTTGTTGCGACTAAATCATCCGGCTTGTCGTAGTCTCGTTGAATTCACAGAGTTTGAATCATAAAATTCAATCATGTTTACATTCGCGTTGTTTGGGAAATGATCATTGGCGGGGTTGAGATCACTGAGGCGCTTGAGTTTGCCCTTCTTAATTAATCCCTGAATCGCCTTTCTCAAAGCCGTACGGTTGTCGGTCGTATGACCGTGATGCTGATGGAAAGCACAATGCTTAGTGGTGTCAAAAGGGATTTTGGGATCCTTGAGGCGATAGTTTCTCATGGGTTCGAGGAGACCCTGCTCTAGCAAGCTATTTAAAACTTTGCTTAAGGAAACACCCAAATCCTCGGGATTCGAGATTTGGTCATTGACTTGGTCACCATTACGAACGGGGTTTGCCGGTTTTGGTCCATTGGGGCGCTCAAGCTTGCCCGTTTCGATTAACCTTTGAACCGCTCTCTTCAAGACTATGCAAGGTTTGTCGGTCGTGTGGCCATAATAATCATGGAAGGCGCAGTGCTTACTCATGTCGAGAGGTGCATTTGAGCTCCTTGGATGGTAGTCCTTGAGAGGCTCCAAAAGGCCTACCCTTACTAAGCCCTTGAAAATTAAGCCCATGGGCATCCCAAGATCATCAAAACGTTCTCGTTGCCTTAAAGGACCACCATTTCTTGGTTGCTTTTGGGGGCCGTCAATTGTACACAATGCCTTCTTTCCTTTACCGGATGTCGGAGCCGTGTTGGAAGGGTAAGGTTTATAGCGGTGAGACATGTTCAGACTTGTAGTCTTTTCCCGTGCACGAACCCTTTTGATGTAATCATCAATGTAATCGTCGAGATTCGACCTTTTGTAAACTTCATTCGTGTCAGATACACAAGATTGATATGGTGAGATGGCCCGAGTCGAGCGATCGTCGATACTCTCGTTGCTAGGCTTTTCTTGCACCTTCTTAATTGGTTCTACCAATAATCCATTGGACGAGTCAATAGGAACATTAGGATTGCATGACCCCGCCACAAGATTGGCATTAGCAAACGAAACCACAGTAGGAAGTACTCTGGTGGGAGGAATGACAGTCGAGCATTAAAAGCGTGACCGTAATCTTCCTCATAAGGCACAGCGGTTGCCGAAGATGAAGATATATGGCTCGTAATGGGTGGATACCGAGGAGCGGTGAGTGCGGATCCGGAAGGCCTGAAAACATGAGGTTTGAGGCATCGTAACAGTAGGATTGAATGTGTCTTGACCGCACCGAGGAACATGACTGCAAGGGAAATGTGTATACTGTACTTGATGAGCGGAGCAGCTTGCGTAACGGCCGGGTGGAGAATTTGATGAGGAGCATTTGACCTTGTCGGACTTCCCAACCGGAGGGCAGTGGTAGAGCTGATGAAGTGGTGATAAAAGCCTGGTGGCCCACGTGATCTTGCGGTATCATAGGGGCCGGTGTGCTGAGAATTGGAGGAAGCAAGGCGGCCCCCTCGAACCATGGAGCACGAGAAACGAACTGTCCCATTCCGAGATGGTGACCCGAGCGACCGATGCGGTGAAGTAGTAACGGCCCCTTCCAAGCTGCGGGGCGAAAGCCAGCTGACTCAATCCTGGTGGTGAGACCTGAGAGGCACCGAGGCGGGTTGACCTAGATCGGACCGTCGAGGAGTATCAAGCGATAGGGCTGAGATGTAATGAACTGACCAATTCCGGATTGATGACCCGGGCCGGGCGAGGTTTCTGGGAGCAGCGAACCGACCCATTCCAAGCCGATTGAAACCCAAAGGTGAAAGCAGGAGGTGCGGGGAAGTTGACCAAGATCGATACGATGCGGCCGAGAGGCAGGCTGAGTGATAGGCTTGGGGATGCTTGGCCCATTAGTAGTTCCACACGAAAGGGGACGGGGCATTTGATGGTAGTTGGCATGCCGGGAGGGTAATTAGCTCCAATCTTCGCATCAACCGTAAAGGTTCCATTAGGGTGGTGAACAATTGCTAGCCCACAGGTTACGATACTTTCCAATAACTGACTGATCTGAGCCTCTTGATTTTGTCTTATCTGTTCCAACATCTGATTCCACTGTTCGGCATTTTGCGGATTTTCGGGGTGTGGAGTTGTACGTCCCCCACCGTTCTCCTCTAAGTTGGTCATTCTGAAACTTTGAGCTGAAGCGAAGGAGGAAACCGATGAAGTATCTGACTTCGGAATGACTGAGCTGAACAAACGATGACCCGGGGTCTCGATCCAAACTTTGCTTACTATGGAAGGCACAAAAGGGTGTGGTTCAGACTCGGGAAAGCGAAACAGGTTGGTGTTTGGGCTTAGGGCTCATGCAACATGCAGTTATTTGTTCATGTTTACTTAAAACACGTTTTATTAACCTAATCGGTTGGAAAAGATTGCTCTTCTTTTTTTTTTCAAACTACTTCTGGATCCTGGATCAGTGGGCCCCGTCACTACGTCTATAAGCCCCTCGTATTCCACCTGTATTTCGACCTCCCAGGGTGGACAGCCCCGGGCGAGGGTCCTATAGGGCAAGCGGGTCCCACCGACCGAAAAAAAACGATCCTAAAGTCTGGCGGGTAATCGAGTCTTAACGAGCATTCGATGTAAATTACGGACAAAGCTGACGTCAAAGTCAAGATCATGTCCGAGGGCTCGACGAAAAGTCGGCATGATTTGGACTGATAAGCGTCCACAATTGATCTTGACTTGTCGTCAGTTAAGCCGTAATTAGGCATGGAATAATCGTTAATCCTTGATGACTCAGTGTCATCTGGGAGTCAGTGTATAATTTGTGCCGATCGAGCCGAAGTCAAGGCGCCGGTCAATATCTTGGTCAAAGTACGCGGCGGAAAACCGGCATGACTTCGGCATTAGGGACCCGAAAGATATTGAGTCGGTATGCCGACAAAGGCTTGAAAGGAAAGGTCTATACACAGACAGGACATGACACAGACCAGACTAAAAACCAACCGGGTCTCGGACAAAGTGTGTCACGGACAAGTGCATGGTCGACACGAGGCTCCATGGGATGTTTGGGTAGTCCTGTGCTCATCCGAGAGGCGTAATAAGACCAAACGGACCGCGACAAGGATTTCCCCGGGTTAAGGACGTAGTGTGCAGTGTACGGTCAACGTGCGCGTAGTGTGCAAGCAGTCTATCTTCTTTTTCTGGGTAAAATAGAAATTTTTATGTGTCTTAAAAGGCATGATGCATGATTTTTTTTTTTGAAAATTTTTTTTTGAAATTTTTTTTTTGAATTTTTTCTTTTTTTTTTGAAAATTAATGAACACATAAGCACATAAGCACAAAAAATCCGATAGTTAGGGACATGATTTCCGATAGTCAATACTTTGACTTTTCCCGAGGCGGCCAAAAACAAACACGAAAACTGTGCAAAAATCAACACACACACACAAAGGATTTTCAAATGTTGAGACGGAAGCTTGACCCTCAAAAGTTTTTCTTTTTCCTTTTTTTTTTGAAAAGATAAAACTTGTTAGTCCCCAGCAGAGTCGCCACTGTGATGATGTACCCGATTTTTGAAATCAAACGGAGTCGCCACGCCATTTTTGTTTTAAGGGTCAAAACTTTGAAAAAAGCCCGAGATCAGAGATTTAGGTTCGGAGGTCATGTTACGCGTCGGGAAGGACGTTAGTGTGCACCCGGAGCGCCTCGTAAAACGAGTCTTCCAAATATTTGAAATCCTTTTGTGTGTGTGTGTGTGTGTGTGTTTTAACCAAAATGAGTTGAAACTGAGAAAAACAAAAATGGGGAACTCTTTATAAGACTTTGAACAATCCCCAAGATTTTTGGTATGATTTTTGGGTTGAGTCTTGGCACTCAAAAGATTTTTGGGAGTTGAAAAGCAATTCTGCCAGAATGAAAAAGGCAGTTGACCCTTGACTTTGAAATGGACTTAAAGGCTTCAAAACCTCAGAATATGGGGAAAGTCCGAGAATGAAAGTTGCTTAAAACACCCTAAATAGGGTTTCTGGAAAGGAACTTTCCATTTTGGAAGTAATTTGAGGGGTCAAAACCTTCTGGAAATCTCAGATGTGAAATCTGGATTTCCAGAAGCTAATGAACTGGCCTCTAAGAGAAAAATTGAAATATTGGGTTTTACTCACGGAAAAAATAAAGTAAAAATATGTATGGAAAGATCTGGATGTTGGCTACAAAAAGTATTTTGTAGTAGACACCAAATTCCAAGTTTATCTATGTCCAAAAAATTAGACCATAGACTGAGGTCTGAGAAAATTGCTACTGGACAGCAACTTCTCAAGAGAGAAAATATGATTTTAAAGGGGGTTTATTGCATCCATACTTGTCCCCGTTTCCCTAGGTTTTGGTTAGTGATCACTAGACATTTTAGTGGTGAATCAACTATACCAAACCATCCTTGGGGTACATTAGGACTAAGCACTTCATTTGCTTGGGAAGGGGAATTTTATCCTTTGAAAATGGGATTTGGTGCTTGAAAATGGTATTTAGGGTTTTGAAAATGCATTTTGCAAGTAAATAAGAACACATTGAAGAAAATGTTGATCCTTGTAGAAGATCATCCATGGAGATGAACTTCCATGGTGATCTTCTTGGATCTAAGACAAGAAGATAAAATAACTACATTTTGTAGTTTAAAGATGCATGCATGAATGAGAGACTTAGTGTAGGGAGAGGGAGGTTATACCTATCTTCCTTGTGTCTTGTGTTTGAATGGATTCAAAGGCTTGAATGTGTTTAGGATTTGAAAGTGTTTAGGGTTGATGATTTGAGTTGGTTAAAGAGAAAACAAGTAGATAACAATGAAGTCCTCTATGTTTTCTCTCTATTCCTCCTCCTAAAGGGTGATTTGAGCTTGAGTTAGTGTATGTATAAGAGTATGTATGAGAGTGATTTGAAGTGTTTATGAGTGAGTGAGATTTGGGAAAGATTGAAGAGAAAATGGTGGCAATTCAAGTGAATTCCCACTGTTTTCTCCCTATATTTCGCCAGAGTTTCGTTGCTGTGATCAAATTGTGTTGTTTTAACTGAGAGAGGAGGGTTCAATTTATAACCCCCTGTGAACATCAATCATATCCGCGCGGAGGTCCTTGTAAACGTGCCTGGTGCATTAAATGCTGCTCCAGGCTTTGAACAGGAAGAATATTATTCAAAAAATTCCAGCAGTTTGTTTTTCAACTTGCCTAATTCGGATTTTTCCAATTTCTTTTGCTTTTTGAGATTCTTTTCTTGGTTTAACTTTAAATGGCAATGCCCACTTTACCCTTGCTTTGTTAGAAAGGTTAGGGTTTGTTAGAAATGTTAGAAATGTTAAAACTCTCGTTAATTTTCTAACGAAAGTACTAACGGCTCAAATTGGAGCACTTACAATATGCTAACTATTACTATAAATAGTATTAATTTACTATATAGGTTAAGTAATAGTATTATAGTTACAATATATGTTAACTATTACTATTAATAATATTAGTTAATCATAATAGTTACTATATATATATATCAAAGTAGGTCGTTAATAATGCCAATGAGCATTTAGCTTAAAGACGTACTTTTCTCGGAAATGTTAAGGGTTGGAACCCCCTACATTGTATTTAAAATGTCGTAATTTGAAAAGAAATAGGTCGTTAGTTTTTTCATTCACTTTGTTAACGTCCATAAAAAATGTTGCATACTGACATAAATTATGACATCAAAAATAAATGACATAAAGTATGAACATCAAAAATAAAATAGCAAAAATTGTTACATTGTTAGTCACAATGCAATTCCTATTAAACTTATGTGCAACAAAATTATTAAAATTGAACACAATTTTTCTAACTTTGTAAATGTTAATGTTTTGATTCATTTATAATATACTTATATTATAAAAAATAAATCATGATATTAGCAAATTAGCTTCCCGTGCGAAGCACGGGTTACCTACTAGTGTAAATAAAAAACACAAAATTTATGAGGTTTACTAATTTAGTTGTACAAGTGGTCGGAGTTGTAGAACATGTTTTATTGATATTGTTGGAAAAACTATTACATAATAAAAGGAAATTACAGAAAACTAAATAAAACAAAATTACACAACAGAAAAGAAAAGGAAAAAGATTTGTCGAGGAATCCGAGTCGTGTGAAAACACACTCTCCTTAAGACAAATTACGCCCCCTCACCACGTTGTGCTTGAGTTGTTACGGAACGCTTGCCTCCCAGGATGAAACGGAGTAACCGGACGGTGGTTGCACAATTAGACCTCCGGCGAATTGAAGTCGATGCTTGGACGTTATCACCACAATGATTTATGCAGGAGGCCAAGGGAAAGAATTTCAATATGCAACAAATCTGATGGTGGAGAGAATTTGGAAAATCTGTGTATTTTCCCTTTGTTGTTGTGTTCTATTTATATACATCTCCATGGATCAAAAACTGCCAAACCATTAAAACCTGGTTTTAATTTCGATAATCAATATTGTAATTTATTAAAATAAATTAGCAATTAATTTCGGCAGTTACAGGAGCTGAGCAGTTTCTGGGAACCAACATCTGCTGCTGAGGCGCCCGCCTCGGGCTTGGCCAGGCGCCCGCCTCGGAGAGGCTCGATAGGGCTGCACCTTCTGTCCTTGAGGCGGCCGCTTCACCCAGGTCCAGGCGCCCGCCTCACCACCAGAAACATTGGGTCAAGTTTTGAAAAAAAATGCAAAAAGTGGGCTCGCGCGGACAGGCTATTTCGGAGCTACATTCGTGTCCGCAGGACGCGCATGCACATGAGTTCGCTAGTCCGAAGCCTATTTCGGTCCATGATTTGCACCCCCCCTGCGCACCTGTGCGCGAGAGAGAGCCTCTATGTACCACAATCTTACTCCCTACCAAAGTGTAGGAGTATTTAAACTTAGCCACTTTTTCATCTTTTTCCAATGTGGGATAACCACATTTTACCCATTCCAACCCATTAACTTTGAGCCTTCATATCTCATTCATTTCTCAACCATTTTGAACAAATGAATATATGATTTCAATGTACTCATGGAGTAGAACACAATCCAACAATCAATTTGTCATTTTAACAAATAACAAATTAAGAAAATAACTCATTATTTCCTTCAAAACACACTTTTTTCCAACAGATATACTGTCAAATTACAAATTTCGAAAGCATACCAAATTTTTAGATCATTAGAATACATTGACAAATTACACACTCTGAGCAGATTATCAGGTTCAAATTAAGATTGTTATGACTAGCTTGTTCACAAAGTATTGAACATTTTGTTCTTAAATCACCATAATATTTATATTTACTAGGGAAAATTACCAAATTTCCTCCTCATTGTAATAAAACGATCACCTATTACAAATATTTTTGAAAACGACCACCGGGTCCTCCCTTTATAAATGGGTAGGCGTGTCATTAAGAGACAACATGTCACACCCTCTTTCCTACCTCGCTTTCTTTTTTTTTTTTACTCAAAACTTTAAAATGAAATATCTTAAAATTTAGAAATCAAAAAATAAATAAATTCTGAGAGCACCGTTGTTTTCGTATCGTAAATACGAATCAAACTATTATCATTAACATATAATCTGAATCAAATTTGAGATGTTAACAGTTGTTTTTAGAAGTTCACAGTTGATTTAGTTAAGTTCATAATTTTTGCATAAAAATGTCTTTAATTTTATTTAATTCACGGTTGTTTTAGCTAATTTAACAATTGTTTTTAGTCTTTTATGGCCTCTATTTTTGCTTTTTTTATGAGATTATTTGACATGTTTGTTAATTTCACAGTTGTTTTAGTTAAATTCACAGTTGTTTTTTTATCTTTATGACCTCTATTTTTGCAATTTTATAAAATTATTTGACAAATTTGTTAAGTTCACAGTCGTTTTAGTCTTTTATTTCCTCTATTTTTGCAACATTATCAGATTATTTGACATATTGTTAAGTTCATAGTTGTTTTTAGTTAAGTTCATGATTTTTTTTGTTAATTTCACATTTAGACTAAAACTCACAAACCAAGAAATGGATTAATGGTTGTTTAGTTTTTCATACCCTTCAACCATATTTATTGTTTATCTTTACGCACTCCCAAAACATAAGTTTCCTGTTGAGGCGCGGACGCGTGTCATATATAGGCATTTGTATCACTAGATTTGACTTTAACCGAGAGTCTAGTAGAATAATCGGGAGTCTGGTATGAGACTGCGATCAACATAGTTGACGCGGTCTTGTATATCACGATCATGGCTGACGCGGTCAACTCGTTGACGGCTTTTACGATCGCGGTCTCGACTCTTACGGTTATAATGCCTGCGGTCTTGACTCTAGCGGTCTAAGTGTCCGCGCTCTTGGATAGGCCATGTTATACTTGGCCTTTGTACCAGATCGAGCTTTAGGCTCAGTCTAAAAGCTTCAGGCTCATCAGTGGCCCCTAGCTTCGAGCGATGATTCATTCATGATCTGAGCGAGGTGTTATGTATGCGAGGCTCGATCTGCGGTCAGATCGTCTTCGCGGTCACAAGTGTTGTGTTTTTTCGCTGATCATGCTTAGACTCCCCTACTATGTCGCACGTGTGGAGCACGTGAGGGGAGTTTGATAGAAGTTGGTAAAATCTTTGGGCTGCTTCTCGGATAAGTTTTATGTGGGTCCCTTGATTGTTGAGGCGCCAGCGCATGTCAGGTAAGGAGGGGACGTTTCCTGAATTCCAAAGGGCGACATAAATGCCAAGCGCCAATAATTCAAAATTTAAAGCTTTTCTGTCGGTTCATGATTCGAGAGAAACGGTTTTTGGGCTCATTAATACGGGTCGACCCGTATATTTTGGCCTATAAATATCAAACCTCGCTCCCTTCTCATTCTTTTATCACCTTCAAGCTTTAAAACTGTACTTAGAGAGAGAAAAAACTTTGCTTAGCTTTCCTTAATCGTTCCTTCTTGTTAATCACTTTCCGTAAGTTGATTCATCCCTCCCTGCTTCTTTCTTCATCTATTTGTCCCTTCTATTTTTAGAATGACTTATAGGATGGAGCATACTATAGAGTTAAGCGATGGCACCACTACTGATACTTTCGCCGTTGACAAGAAGTCTGGTGGTATCTATAGGAAGGTTGCTACCTTTTGAATTAAGTTATCCCTTAAGGATTTTAAAAATATTTTTCGATCAGTTATGACTGGAGAAATTGGGTCATACCCCAGTTGGGGGATGCCAATAAAAGAATGTATTTGTGTAACGACCCTAACCCTAGGCACAATTTTAGTATTATATTATATGCTTTTAATATTATTGTTAATATTATGTGTTCATTTTATATCTTGGATTTTTTATATTAGGATGAAATGATTGGGAAATTAAATAAAGCATCTTGGAGGAAGTATAAATAGAAATGGATAAAATAAATAAGATGTGGGTAGTTAGACTTTGTGTAGGGGAAGCCTTTAATTATTGTGGCTTGAAGGGGGAGGGGGCCATTTCCCTCATTTTCCTCCCATTTCTCCCCTTAGTCAACTAAGCCCATACCCTCCCCATCTCTCTCCCATACTTCCCCCATACCCCATCCTCCTCCTCATCCTTTCCCCATAACTTTCTTCTTCTCTCTTCTTACTTCCTCCTACATCATCCATGGAAGCCTCCTCTTCAACCTCATTCTTCTCAAAATCATAACTAATCCAATTCTTCTCCATTTGAAGATTTAATTGTACTTTCGTGTTCGGGATGAAGGGGGGAGCACATTGAGCTAAGAAGATCATTAATCCACTTCATAATTGCTAAGTAAGTTATTATGACTTCTTTCTAAATATTGCACATTTTATGTGTTAATGAATGTTTTGTGAAAAGAAAAATGATGTTGTATTTTTAAATAAGGTTATTTGAGTAAGTTGGGTTAATTAAGGATGAATTGATTTTATTATGAAATGGGGGTTTAAGTTGGAAGAATAAGGGTATAAAGAAAATAAAAGGTTAATGACTTTAATGTTGTTCTTGTTATATTGATGATTGTTTCATGCTTTGGAAACTTTATAAGAGTTGAGTGATTTGGTAAATGAAATAGAATGAGGTTAATGTTCATGAAAGATGATTTAGAATATATGAAATGGGTGGAAGAATTGGTGATAAATAATCTAAGCTTACATTATTTTGGGTTGACATGATTTAGGATGAACTTTGTAAAGCTAGGAAATTCTTTGGGTGTTCTATGAAATTAGGGTAGAGAAAAAGAAAAGGAAATGAAGCTAAGTGGGAAGGGTTGAAATCTGGGGAAATTGCTGGAAGGGCACTTGGGCGGTCGCCCAAGGGGGCATGAGCGGCCGCCCATGCTGCCAGGAACTTGCCTACCTTGAAAACCCTCTTGGGCGGTCGCTCAAGAGGTGTGTGCGGTCGCCCAAGAGGGCAGAAACTAGTATACATTTGGAAACCCACTTGGGCGGTCGCCCAAGTGGTATGGGCGGTCGCCCAAGACCCCAGACCTCATTTTAAAGCTGAACCTGAATTAGTTTAGTAAGCTTGATTGATCACTTATAAATTGTGACTCCCACTTGGTAAATTGAGCTTGAACCTTCGTAGAGACCTTGTGATATAGAATATTGTCCGGAAAAGGGTTGATAAGCTTGAATTGTAACTTCACCAAAGTGGTTCAAACTTGGGAAGTAGGACTTGCACTTTTATTAAGATTATTCGAGGTTGAGTAATGACTTCGTAGAAATGGTTTATGGTTTAGGGTGGCCTTACTTGCTCCCATACCTTGGTGATTAGTTGAATAGTGTAGAGACTATAATCACACTATTGTGTTGGTTAGAAATGTATATGTGTTACATCGTTGTACTGTATGGCCAGTGTAGATTACTTGGCATATTGATATATTGTATCCCAATTGTGGATTATCTGACATGTTGATTATATTGTATTCCGGTGTGGATTATGTGGTTATATTGTTACCTTAATTGAATTCATATTCATTGATGGTATTATGCATAGTGTATTAAATGGTTGTTGCACTATGGTGTGGATTAGCATGAGTATACATTACTATGTTGTTATATTATTATCCCTTTTTGTGGATTATATTTTAAGTATCTATTATGTGCTTGAACGTGTTGATATTCGGGGGTATAATGGAATTCAATCAATTATGGATTTGTTCTATAAGTGATTGAAGGTTCATCATACCTGGGACCGTTCCCCTCTGTGGCCACAGAGTGGGCTGTGCAAGCTACTGTATTGAGCCAAAAGCCTTTACAGTTATGCTGCGATTTGGTGATTAGGTGGAATGCTTCTGTATTAAGCCAAAAGCTTTACAGTTAGCGCTGATATTATATGGTACTCTGAATAAGGGTCATATAAGTATCCTATTTTCTTATATGGATCTCTGGAGTATGAGTCCTATAAGCGGTGAAGGTGCATGGGGGCAATTCACCAAAGAGAGGAGTTTTACTCCCACGTTGTACGACTTATTGTTCAGACGGGAAAGGTAAAATGAGATAACGTAAGGTGTTTACCGCTTTCATAATGTGTTATGTGTAACCCTGCTATGTGTTGCATATTGTTTGGCATCTTGCTGCATTCATAATAGCTTATTGAGATTTATTCTCACCCCTTCCCTTTTACTGTTTTAGATTGTGCTGAGACAGGTGACCTGAGCCAGTTAGGCCGGGGAAAGAGTTTGGACTCTTGCTTTTGGGACTTGTCAGGATAGGTATATGAGTGGGTTGTCGGGAGTCCTATTTAAGTATTACTCTTTTATAAGTTGTATGAAAAACTCTTTTGTTAAACAATGTAATTAGGGTTTTCAATGTATTTGACCAAGTTATGGTTTATTGGAATCTTTACTTAAATTCCTCCGAGTGAAAATATTATTAGTTGATTTTTTTTATGGGAAATTGAGAATTGGTTTTCTTTTAAAGAGAAATAAATGTTTTAAAAATTTAGATGAGTTTTCTTAGTTTGAGCCTCTCCCGCTCGGGACACGCTTTAGGTTCCGGGTTGGGGTGCTCACAGTTGGTATCAAAGCTTAGTTTAGAGGTCAAGGGTAGATGTCTAAACTAAGGGGGAATGTGTGGTAATTGACGCCGAGTGTTTAATGCAGGTGGAATTCAGAATGAAGAGATGATGAAATTATTCAGGATGCTTGTACACAATATGGAGACTCGAGGGTCAGCTCTGAATCAATCTAAAGGATGTCAAAATGATGAATTGGAAAGGTTTGTGAAGATGAATCCACCGAGCTTTAATGGAGATCCGGATCCGTTAAAGGCAGAAAAATGGTTAGCAGAAATGAATAGGATTTTTGAGGTTATAGAAAGTCCCAACGAAGAGAAAGTTAGGTATGCCGTTTTCAAGCTTGAAGGTCCAGCTGATCAGTGGTGGCAGATTTTGAAAGGAAATTGGGAGCGGGATCATACGCCCAAGACTTGAGATAATTTCACCAAACAGTTCGAGGATTATTTCATTTCGATGGTTACAAGGGACAAGAATGAGGTCGAATTCTTAGGACTAGAAAAAGGGAACATGACGGTGAATCAGTATGTAGTCAGGTTTGAGGAATTAGCTAGAAGTTGCCCTCATTTGGTATCGCATGAAGCGAGAAGAGTTCATAGGTTTGTAAAAGGTTTGAGGATTGAGTTTAGGAAGAAATTATGGATTGATAGTTTCACCGATTATCAGATAGTCATAGATAGAGCATATAAGGTCGAGAAGAACATTGAGGAAAATAGTGGAAGATCCGGAAGTGGGATTAGAAATAAACCAAAGTATCTAGGATAAGGATCCAAAATCACTAAAGGACAATCAAGGACTTCAACTTCAGGGAGTATGAGAGGAGAGTTTGTTGTAGCTTCTTCATCTAGGCCAAAATCCAAATAGTATGGGATGAATTATAATTTTTGCAAGAGGATTGGACATACCGAAGATCAGTGTTGGAGTAAGCAAGGAAAATGCTTGAATTGTGGAGAAATGGGACACTACAAGAAAAATTGTCCTGTATTTCTTCGGAGGTTAGCTTCAGGCAGCAGTCAGCAATATGGACGACAAAGAGGTGGTACCAAAAGAGATAACGAAGGGGAACAGAAAGAGAAGGTCTGTGGCCGAGTGTGTGTTTCGGGTCCAGGAGAAATAGATTCCTCAGAGGTCACTAGAGGTATATTCCCTGTCCCAGAAGTATGTGTCATATTTTATAGATCCTGTTTTATATCATTTATGTTTAGCATCACATGTGGCTTCTATGTGGCATATTTTACTTGATATTTTGTTTTATTGTTAGAGGATTCTGCTCTTATGAGAGAACACCTCGAACCTTCTTTGGTTTACCACGATGGTGATGTGGTTTTAGCTGGGCATGTATTGCCAGTTGATTTAGTATGATTACCGATGTGTAATTATGATATATACTTGACCTGGAAGGTTAAGTAGTTGTGCTTTGGTAGACTATCCTAAGAAGTAAGTCTCCTTTTCTATACCCAATTTGATTATATTGGTATTTGATATAGATAAACCTTTATATGGTATTCTTGTTATATATGCGTTAAGCCAGAAAAATTTTGGTTAAAAAAAAAAAGTGTAAAAGGTATTTGATAGGTGTTAGACTTGCATAAGAAGTCTTTTCAAAAATTTTATGTACTCGTTGTGAGTAGATGGTATTGGTGCTTCCATCGAGGTATCTCATGTGTTGGTTATGGGTATGATAAGCAGAATTTTTAAGCCTTATTTTGATGGCTTTATGGTAATTAGGATTGATGGTCTCTTTGTTAATTAAAGTTCCGGGAAGATCATGAAAATCAATTGAGAGTTGGGTTAATGATTCACGGTGAGGGGTCCTTGTATGCAAGGTCTAGCTAGTGTGAGTTGGCTCGAGAAGATTTCGAATTTTGGGTTTTATAGTTTTAAGTTTGGAAGTTACCATGGATCTTACGAGGATTGTGTCCGTGATCTTTGGGTTGGCAAGTGCTATCGAAGGAATTTTTAGGAAATTCTTGAGAATTATAAAATCGTTGGTTTAGTTAACTTGAAAGAATATCAATGGTGTAAGATGTAATAAGAATGAATCATATTGATAGAATTGGAGAATAGATTGGCTATGGATCCTTACCTTACCTTACCTAGTGGATGTGAGAACTTTGTGAATATTAAGTGTTTATTCAAGAAAGATTAGGTGGTGATATTATGAGGTATGGAAAGTGATAGCGTATGTTTCGAGGAAGTTAACTTAGATAAAGCGGAAATTTTCTTATTCCTCACTTGAGAGTGACTACAATTGAGTTGCGTTATCTAAGTAAGAATCTTATCTTTTTGAAGTTTCCTTTTGGGATTTGTGACCGACCCTATGAGTTTGGAGAAATTAGTTATTCGAAAGGAAGAGATTAACCAGCCGAAGCGATGGGTGGAACTATTAAAAGATTTTAATTGCGTCATTTTATATTATCCGAAAAAATTATTGTGATTTCGAATGCGATTAGCCGAAAGGCTTATGTGTCGTCAAGTGTATCCTTTGAGTCGTAAGGTGAGATATTGTTGCAAATAGTCAAGTTAGACCCATAGAATGTGGAGACTTTAAGGGAAGTTCAGCGGTGATTCAGAATTTAATAGGGTTAGAGGATAGTTTCAAAATGAGAAAACTATCCAAACTCTTGAAGAATAGATGGTGTGTGGAGTGATAGATTTCTTTTCAACTTGAAAGGTTTTATTAATCTTAGTGGAGCTGAGTATAATAGCAGCTTTGGTTTAGCATTGAAGGGGTACTGTATAAAACGTGATATGGAAAAATTTATTTGTATGATCCTTCGTACGTATGGAGTTCTTCAATTAATGAGGTTTAGGCGGATTTGACCTATGTGGGGAAAACGTTGAAGAGTTATTAGAATTACAATTTCGGGATTAAATTCTAGAATATTTGGGTTGTGAGAATGTATAGAAGAATCATGACATTAAGGAAACTATTTGAAGGTTGTAATTTGAAGTGCCTGGGGAAGTAGCCTTTGTTATTGATCATTAAGGTAATCAGGTTTAAAATTCGGGATGAATTTTCTTTAAGGGGGAGTGAGTGTAACGACCCTAACCCTAGGCACAATTTTAGTATTATATTATATGCTTTTAATATTATTGTTAATATTATGTGTTCATTTTATATCTTGGATTTCTTATATTATGATGAAATGATTGGGAAATTAAATAAAGCATCTTGGAGGAAGTATAAATAGAAATGGATAAAATAAGCCTTTAATTATTGTGGCTTGAAGGGGGAGGGGGCCATTTCCCTCATTTTCCTCCCATTCCTCCCCTTAGTCAACTAAGCCCATACCCTCCCCATCTCTCTCCCATACTTCCCCCATACCCCATCCTCCTCCTCATCCTTTCCCCATAACTTTCTTCTTCTCTCTTCTTACTTCCTCCTACATCATCCATGGAAGCCTCCTCTTCAACCTCATTCTTCTCAAAATCATAACTAATCCAATTCTTCTCCATTTGAAGATTTAATTGTACTTTCGTGTTCGGGATGAAGGGGGGAGCACATTGAGCTAAGAAGATCATTAATCCACTTCATAATTGCTAAGTAAGTTATTATGACTTCTTTCTAAATATTGCACATTTTATGTGTTAATGAATGTTTTGTGAAAAGAAAAAGGATGTTGTATTTTTAAATAAGGTTATTTGAGTAAGTTGGGTTAATTAAGGATGAATTGATTTTATTATAAAATGGGGGTTTAAGTTGAAAGAATAAGGGTATAAAGAAAATAAAAGGTTAATGACTTTAATGTTGTTCTTGTTATATTGATGATTGTTTCATGCTTTGGAAACTTTATAAGAGTTGAGTGATTTGGTAAATGAAATAGAATGAGGTTAATGTTCATGGAAGATGATTTAGAATATATGAAATGGGTGGAAGAATTGGTGATAAATAATCTAAGCTTACATTATTTTGGGTTGACATGATTTAGGATGAACTTTGTAAAGCTAGGAAATCCTTTGGGTGTTCTATGAAATTAGGGTAGAGAAAAAGAAAAGGAAATGAAGCTAAGTGGGAAGGGTTGAAATCTGGGGAAATTGCTGGAAGGGCACTTGGGCGGTCGCCCAAGGGGGCATGAGCGGCCGCCCATGCTGCCAGGAACTTGCCTACCTTGAAAACCCTCTTGGGCGGTCGCCCAAGAGGTGTGTGCGGTCGCCCAAGAGGGCAGAAACTAGTATACATTTGGAAACCCACTTGGGCGGTCGCCCAAGTGGTATGGGCGGTCGCCCAAGACCCCAGACCTCATTTTAAAGCTGAACCTGAATTAGTTTAGTAAGCTTGATTGATCACTTATAAATTGTGACTCCCACTTGGTAAATTGAGCTTGAACCTTCATAGAGACCTTGTGATATAGAATATTGTCCGGAAAAGGGTTGATAAGCTTGAATTGTAACTTCACCAAAGTGGTTCAAACTTGGGAAGTAGGACTTGCACTTTTATTAAGATTATTCGAGGTTGAGTAATGACTTCGTAGAAATGGTTTATGGTTTAGGGTGGCCTTACTTGCTCCCATACCTTGGTGATTAGTTGAATAGTGTAGAGACTATAATCACACTATTGTGTTGGTTAGAAATGTATATGTGTTACATCGTTGTACTGTATGGCCAGTGTAGATTACTTGGCATATTGATATATTGTATCCCAATTGTGGATTATATGGCATGTTGATTATATTGTATTCCAGTGTGGATTATGTGGTTATATTGTTACCTTAATTGAATTCATATTCATTGATGGTATTATGCATAGTGTATTAAATGGTTGTTGCACTATGGTGTGGATTAGCATGAGTATACATTACCATGTTGTTATATTATTATCCCTTTTTGTGGATTATATTTCAAGTATCTATTATGTGCTTGAACGTGTTGATATTCGGGGGTATAATGGAATTCAATCAATTATGGATTTGTTCTATAAGTGATTGAAGGTTCATCATACAGGGACACGATTCCCCTCTGTGGCCACGAGAGTGGGGTACATGCAATGCTTGTATTGAGCCAAAAGCCTTTACAGTTATGCTGCGATTTGGTGATTAGGTGGAATGCATCTGTATTAAGCCAAAAGCTTTACAGTTAGCGCTGATATTATACGGTACTCTGAATAAGGGTCATATAAGTATCCTATTTTCTTATATGGATCTCTGGAGTATGAGTCCTATAAGCGGTGAAGGTTCAGCCTAGAACGATGGTGAATCTGGGGAGTAGTGATAATGAATCCACTGATATGGACGTGGTGGAAGTGGGAAGGGTAGTGGAGTTATCATCGGAATCATCCTCTGGCCTCTTTGGCTCTGATAGCTCGGAGACGGAGTTTGGTGATCGCGAGACCCTATATCGCATGGCGGTGAGTACGGCACAGCGGGCAGCTGAGATAGTCAATGCATTTGCTGAATAACCGGAGGAGATTGCCGCTGCTCCCGAGGAAAGCCATGTTGGTGCCTGCACTTCTGGTCGCGGCCAGAAGAAGAAGAAGGGGAAGATGATCGAGGAGAAAAAGGCCTTGGGGAAGGCGCTGGAGGACAAGGGGAAGGTGATCGAGGAGAACAAGGCCCTTGATCTTTAACGGTGCTTCTCATATTTATTGTGTTATATGTACAAACTTCATATACAATCCAGATATCCTTATACAGTGAGACCCCTAAAGTAGTGGCGTCATCAGGGTATTTTAAACTAGCGAGGAAATAGATGAAATTTTGATTATGTTATCGAAATAGGTGGTTAAATTATAAAATCCTTTTATTAATTGTATTGAATTGGGGTTAATTAACTAGCGATAACTTCCCCATATTGCTATTACTAGTAAAAGCCCGTGTCCGAGGACACGGTTTTTTTTTTTTTTAATTAATTTTTTTTTAAAGGGCAAAATGGGAAAGGGACAACTTAGTGAGGGCAAAATGGGAAATTTGGCATGTGGTACTGTTCATTGTACTGTTCACGAAGGGGTTGTGAAAAATCACGCACGGTTAGAAAAATCAGAACAAGCTCACAGTCAAAAACAAATATTTTTTAGGCTATGCGCACACCTTTTAAGTATATAGCTACTTAACTTCTCATTAATCTATGTTGCGCCCCCTATGTGCACGCATAAGCATGAACTCTTGCATAACCTAACACGCACACGATCAACTTTCGCATTAATCTATGTGCCCCGCCTACGTGCACGCATAGACGTGCCCAGCCGGTTCAGACCGGCAGTTCTGGTTCTGAACCGGCGGTTCACCAAACCGCCCAAGATTGAATCGTAACCGGACCGGTTCTGCACGATTCCGGTTCCCGATTTGGACCGTCCGTACCAGTTTCGGTTTTGAACCGCCATTTTCAAAAAAAAAAAAAAAACAATTTTAGGGCGGTCGCCCAAGAAGGCCGAATGATTAGGGCGGTCGCCCTAACTTGTTGGTGCGGTCGCCCTAACTTTTAAGCTGTTAAATTTTTAACAGTTTTTTCAAAAAATCGTTAAATTTTTAACAGTTTCTGTTAAGTTCAATTAAAAAGTTATTATTTTTTTTTAATTTTTTTTTATTGGATAAAGAAGACTATTTCAGACTTTTGTCTACTACATACATTTCTTGCAAAAAGTTAAATAAAAAAAGTTATGAATTTTGAAAGAAAATAAAACTTAATTTTTTAAAAAAAATAAATGAAAGTATATAAAAGAAAAAGGGACGGTACCCTTAAATTTTATTAATTAAAATAAAATTACAAAGAGGGGTACAACCAACCTTACTCATTTATAAATAGGGGGGGGGACATTTAGGAGCCTTTTACCTCAACCTAACTATTACAATTAAATAAAAATAAACATAATCTAAATTCTAATCTATAAAATTACAATTAACCTAATCTAAAGTCTAAAGAGCGGCGTAGTTCATTCGGCTTCGCTCCCCGATGTATCTTCATCAAAGGCATCCTCCTCCTCAAAACTACTTCTTTTATCTTGAAGTCGTAGTTCGGCTCTACGCCAATCGCCGAACACCATTTGATATTCTAAATTATATGGAGACAATCTTGACCTTCGATCGGATAAGACATTTCCTCCTACACTAAATACTTCTTCTACGGCGACGGTTGAGGCGGGAGCGGCTAGGATCTCCTTTGCTATCAATGATAGAATAGGATAGTTGTTTGCCCTTTGTGTCCATCACTTTACAATATCAAATTCTTCTATAGACTCAAAAGAAGTGGTTAAATAATTTTCAAGTTCAACATAAGTGGAGCCACCTCGTTGACGTTTTTGACTTCTAGAACTAATTAAATTATCTATAAAGTTAAAGGCATCACTATCTTCATGAGAACAACCACCTACATTTTCACTACTAGGATAAATAATATTACCAAAAAGATCATAATATTCTCTATAAAGTGCATATACAATATTTTTAGTCTCGATTACAACGTCTTTTGCCTTTGGGATAGATCTATCTAAAAACAAATCAAAGCCGATGGGAAATAGATTCTTATAATAATAATAATCAAGTATTTGTTCTAAACCATCTTCTCTTATCATAGGATCTAATAGTTTAGCTACTAAAAATAATGGGGAAATGTTCAAAAAATATTTAAGCCATTTTGTTCTCATCATACTAATACATTCACCTAAAATTGGACAATTTTTAAAATGCAAAAATATATAACTAATTTTAGCGGCGTGTTCTAAAACTAACGGTGAAGTGGGATAGTAAGAACCGGATAATTGTACGATAGCATCTTTAAAAACTTTCAAAATTTTCTTTAAATTATTACAAACATCCCATTGATGAGGCAATATTGTAGTTGAATACTCTATTTGTTGAATAAACTGACACAATAGTTCACGAAAATCATAAGAGTCGGATAACATTTTATAAGTGGAATTTCATCGGTTTAGAACATCTAGGGAAAATCTTTTAGGTGGGATATTATTTATTTAACAAAATCTAATCTACAATTTTGTTACACTATGATTTCTCATTATATAAGCAAGAACTTCCTTAATTGGGGCTACATGTTCCTTTAAAGTTGATAAACCATCATGCACACACAAATTTAAAATATGACATATGCACCTAACATGAAAAAATTTACCCCCAATGGATGGTTGACAAATTTCAATGAGTGATGGTAGACTAGCAGTATTATTAGCAGCATTATCAAATTCAATTGAAAAAAAATTGTGAACTAATTCATATTATTGTAAAACTCTAGCAATTTTGTTACAAATATTTTGTGCGTTATGAACAGTATCAAAAGATTTATATGCAATTAATCGTTTTTGTAATTTCCAACTATTGTCAATCCAATGACATGTAATTTCTATATAGTTATGAGTTTGCCAATGATCACTCCATATATCCATCCACATATTGACAATTTTTTGGGTAAATCTTTAAACGTATTAATTAAAGTTAATTTCCCTTGTAGATATTGGGCTTTAGTATCACGAGTACTTGTATTTTTATTAATTTCCAACTATTGTCAATCCAATGACATGTAATTTCTATATAGTTATGAGTTTGCCAATGATCACTCCATATATCCATCCACATATTGACAATTTTTTGGGTAAATCTTTAAACGTATTAATTAAAGTTAATTTCCCTTGTAGATATTGGGCTTTAGTATCACGAGTACTTGTATTTTTATTAATTTCTTTAGCCGCGAGATTTAAACAAAGTTGTGTCATATTATACCATAATCTATCATTAGTTAAATTAAAGGGTAATCCTTTAGCAGCAGTATATTTTGTCATTTCTATTCTATACGTTGCATTATCAAATTTAAATAATTGCGAAAACGTACCTTGTGAGGATCCCGTAAATCCTTGTAGGTGTGTTTGATCATGGGCATCTTCAACTTGGTCGGGGTGCTTTGACGTCAAGTGTCTTTTAAATGACCCATAACCACCTTTATGGATAAAGGCAAATTTTAGAGTGCAATGGTTGCAAAAAACAATGTATTTGTTGGTACCTTTAATTGGCACTTTTGAAAAGTGCACGGTCACGATGACGGACCTCCCCGTGGCGACCTCCTCGATCTCGACCTCGGATTTGACCACCACCTCGCCCTTCACTTTGGGTTTGAGTGGTTTAAGTGTTACTCCCTTGGGTATGACCATGACCACCCATTGAAAATGTTGCATCAACTTCGTCATCGCTCAAATCGAGCGTTTCATGTGGTTGTATATTATCTCAAATGGAATCATCGGGGGGGGGGGTATTGGATGCGCAGTTGCCTTATTCTTTCCCTTATCGCCACCGCCGCCACGAGATGAAGACATTTTTTTTTGTGAAAAAAATGGAATTATGTGAAAAAAATGAATTTTGTGAAAAAAAAATAAAATTATGTGAAAAAAAATGAAATTATGGAGACTTTGAGACTTTGAAAGTTTGAGATAATATAGAGATTGAGAGAGAGATTGAGAGAATGAGTAGAGAATGGTATGAAAAAAATGAAGGGAGGGGGAGGGTATTTATAGGTTGAAAAATGGAGAGAAAAAGAAAAAAAAAGTTTTTTTTTTTACATTTTGGTCCCTAAACGGTCAAAAATATTATTTTTTTTACATTTTGGTCACTAAACGGTCAAAATGACCGTTAGCTAAGGGGAAAAGAACCGGCGCCGTCGGATCAGCCAAATCAACGGCCCAGATCAACTAGCCGTTAGGTTGCCGGTTCATGAACCGCCGGTTCCGGTTCATGAACCGCCGGTTCCGGTTCACAATTCCGGTTCACGGTTCATGAACTGGCGGTTCATCGGTTTTGAAAAGTACGAACCGTAATCGGATCAGAAAATCGCCGATTCGATTCAAGGGCGGTTCACGATTCAAGCGGTGCAATTTTCCGCCAATTTTTGGCCGATCCGGTTCCGATCCGAACCTAGGTTCATGACGGATTGGGCAAGTCTATGCACGCATACGATCTCAGTCCCGTTTTGTCATATGCCCAGAATTCATACCAGATATTCAAGGCATATTTCAAACGTGTAATTCGGTTAGTAAAATAAGAGTTAAGTTTATATAATTAGTATTTTAACCCTTGGACTTCGAAAAATTCTAAGTGACCCCCAAATTTTGAAACAAAAATATAAAGTGACGAGTGTGTCATAAAATAAAGATGTCAAATTTAAAAGAAATAGTGTGAAAGGGTTATTTTGTGACGCTTAGATTTAAACTTGGCTAAATTACATAGTTTTAAATTCATCAGTCTTTTAAAGATAAATATTTAGATTTAAAACTTAATTATTTTCTTTTTCTATACTACTTCGTATATAATTAACGTTGAAAATCCTTGTGGAATTGAGGATGACCATTTTTGAAACTCAGAAAGAGATTAGTAAGCTTGCTCAAAGATTAAGAAAATGGAAAAAAATATATGTATTTTTATAAGAAAATTTATTGTTAAATTTGACAATATACAATATATTAATTGTTATCTTATGATCAATCGGTCACTTGATCAAATTCGTTAAGGATACTAATACATCAAAGCACTTTTATGCCATTGTTTTTTTGTTCTTTTTTTAATGATTAATCGGCATCCCGATATTACGAGTGAATACTAATTGTTCAGGAAAAATACAAAGAGCTTTTAAAAAAAAAATACGATTGATAAACAAGCCTACAGAACAATAGTAAAGGTAAGGTTATTGACGAGTTTCCAAATGATTGAATAAAAGATGATAGACGAAGTCAATTCATACATGGAGAGAGAGAATTGATATGAATGACTCAATTGATTTAATAACATAAGATACATATTTATAAAGCTACAATAAGAGGATGTAATCTCCTAGAATCTTCTAGATCTATAAAAATATTATCTTCCTAAACTAATTGATGTAAATCTCTAATTAATATACAAAATATCTCTAAGTTTGGTAAACAATATAAACACAATTAGGGGTGTTCACGGTCCGGATTGGTCCGAATTTTGTCAAAATTTCAAAAAAATAGGACTGGACCAATTGTTCGGTTCTGTCTAAATTCAGGACCAGGACCAGACCATTACATTACAGGACCGGTCACATTGATCCGGTTCCAATGGTTCGGTCCATGTCCGGTTCCGTCGGTTCCACAAGTTACACTACTATATATTTTTTCTAAAGATAAAACATTCAACAACTATTTTTTTCATGAAACCAAAATATAGGACGATTACATAAACAAAGTTCAAATAAAAATATTCAGGCATACAACAAATTAACTGAAATAGAGGAACAAAGTTCAAATAAAAAATATAGGTCGATTACGTTACATAAACAAAGTTGAAAACCTAAAACTGAAAGTTCCATGCTTAATAACAATAAATTTGAAATTATGAATATATATATATGGTTTTGTTAGGATACCCACAGTAGGAGTATCCTAACAAGTGGCCCATTATTTTTGGACCAAAATGCCCCTTCATCTTGTACATGAACTAAAAATAAAGAAGGGGTATTTTGGTATTTTAGGCACGCTGCTGATTCCCAGGGCGCTGCTGATATCCAGGCGCTGCTGATTCCTAGGGCGTTACTGATTCCCAAGGCGCTGCTGATTCCCAGGGCGCTGCTGATATCCAGGCGCTGCTGATTCCTAGGGCGTTACTGATTCCCAAGGCGCTGCTGATTCCCAGGGCGCTGCTGATACCCAGGCGCTGCTGGTGCCTAAAATATCAAAATACCCCTTCTTTATTTTTAGTTCATGTACAAGATGAAAGGGCATTTTTGTTCAAAAATAATGGGCCACTTGTTAGGATACTCCTATTGTGGGTATCCTAACAAATCTCATATATATATATATACATATATATATATATATACATATATATATATATACATATATATATATATATATATATATACACACATATATATATATATATACATATATATATACATAATATATACATAATCGGTCCGGTCCCGGTTCGGTCCAGGACCATATATTTTTTTTTTCAAAAATCAGGAACAACCCAAATAATCGGTTCCATATAAATTTGGGACCAGAACCAAACCAATTCTATTGGATTGGTCCGGTTTTCATTGGTCTGGCCCGGTCCTATCGGTCCGGTCCGGTCCGTCGATTTTTTTGTTCAGCCCTAAACACAATATATAACAATATATACTTGATAATGTAGAATATAATATTTTGATAATATTATATTCCTAATATGCCCCCGCAAGATGGACGACCCTTGGATAAGTCTAATCTTGAAGAGTGATTAGATGAGCCGGATGGAGATGAATGTGTTCCCAGACGTTGATGTGGTTTCTGATGTGATGTGGTTGCTGGTGGTATTGCATCAGAGGTGGCATTAGGGGCAACAGTAGGATTTTGCCAAGAAAATAGAAACTTTTTTTTTGTGACGTGAGGCACGACCGTGCAAGGCAATAGACACGGCCGTGCAAGGTTTTTTTTTTAATCGACGCGTGGCACGACCGTGCAAGGCAATGGACACGGCCGTGCAAGGTTTTTTTTTTAAATCGATGTGTGGCACGACCGTGCAAGGCAATGGACACGATCATGCAAGGCGGATTTGGGGTGGGGTTGTGGTGTATGAGGTGGAGGGGGTTTCGACTTTTGAGAGCTAGGTTTGAGCCGAGGGTGTTTGAAGGAGGTGGAGAGGGTTTCGGCTAGTGGGTTCACCCGAAAGAGTTTGGCAGTAGGGTTTTGCCAAGGTTTAGTAGTTTTAGGGTTTTGGTGGTGAATGAGTATCAAGGGGTTTCAGCTAAGGGTGGTTGAGTCGAGGGGAAGAAAGTAGAGAAAAGAAAATTTAGGGTTTCAGCTTTAGGGGGGTTTGAGCCGAGGGGATGAAAATAGAGAAAGGAAAATTAGGGTTTCAGCTTTAGAGGGTTTGAGCCGAGGGGAAGAAAATAGGGAAAGGAAAATTAGGGTTTCGATTTTAGGGGAGTTTGAGCCGAGGGGAAGAAAATAGAGAAAGGAAAATTAGTGTTTTGGCTTTAGAGTTTGCCGAGAGTGTTTGAAGGAGATGTGTTTTGGAAGGTGGAGGAGGGTGGGGTTTGATGGTGGGTGGCAGAAGCAAGGGTGGTGAGGAGGTAGTGGCTTTAGGAGGTTTGCCGCTAGGGTTCTTTGAAGGTGGAGGAGGGTGGGATTTTGATGGTGGGGGTTGTACGGGGGAGTTTTAGTGGTGAAGGGGCGGGGCGGCTTAAGGTTTTGTCATTAGGGTTTGGCGGAGAAGTCCTATTATGGATCATATAGTTGTGATACCATGATTGGATAAATGATAATAGACAAAGTCAATTCATACATGGAGAGAGAGAATTGATATGAATGACTCAATTGATTTAATAACATGAGGTACATATTTATAGGGTTACAATGAGATAAGGTAATCTCCTAGAATCTTCTAGATCGATACAAATATTATCTTCCTAAACTAATTTCGATGTAAATCTCTAATTTGATATACATGATATCTCTAAGTTTGGTAAACAATATAAACACAATATATAATAATATATACTTGATAATATAATAATATAGAATATAATATTTTGGTAATATTATACTCCTAATACCAATGAATGTGGTGTCATCGTCTCTGTGTCAAACCTAGAATTCCAAATCGCAACCTGATTGATTGATTTTTAATATATTTTTTTTATTAATTGATAATTTAATTAACTTCATCTCAAAATTAATGACTATTTTCTTTTTAAAAAAAGGATAAATTCCCTTAGGGCCCTCCCTACCCAAATTTTTTTTTTTTTTAAGGAGACTCTATTTGTAAATCTTAAATAGAGAGTTCTCCTAAAATTATAATTCCGTATACACCCTTCACCCCCTTTGATCAGTCAAATAAAACTCTTAACTACCAAATCTACCCCTACCGTTGTATTCCTCTCTCTTTCTTTTGTCTAAACACACACACACACACAGTAAATTTCTATTCTTCTTTTCTCTCTTTCTATAACTTCTCCTTCTCTCTCTAAAAACACACACACTCTCTCTCTCTAAACCCTCTGTAAATCCGGCCACCGTCCCACCCCCGACCCCACCAACAACCTTCTGGCTTTTTATCTTTTCCGGCCTAATCGCCCATCCCACCCGATCGACATTTTCGTTGAGATCTGCGCAAACACCCTCCCCGACGTCCTGCTTCTTCGACGAAGCCCATTCTCCGCCGAAGCTCGTTCACCCAGACCTGGCCGGTAAGCTGTGAATCTGACCTCCTCGCATCACCGACAAGAAGATTTACATCAGCAAACAAATTAGGAGTTTTAATGATTTTTCAAATGTGATTTCAAATTATTTTTTGGGGTTGAGGTGGCTACATCTTAGCTTCATTGTTAGTTTTCATACGTAAGGTAATGTAATGGTTGAAGCTTTCCTTATATGTATACAGCACAATAATGGCAGGTTTGTTTATGCCCCTGAGGCTTTTGGTGAAACCCATGAGTATCAAGCTGAGGTGGGTTTCATTTTAATTTGTATTTGAATGATATTAATTTGGTTTCTGGGTCTGTTTGGTTGCATACTATGTGGGTAAGTCATTTATGTGTGTGTGTGGGGGGGGGGGGGGGAGAATATGTTTAATGATTAGAAAGTATACCTATTCATATGAGTGTTACAAATCTCCTCATTTGATTATAAATGAAATCAGAATATTTCATATTTTTTACTATATTTTTTTTGCTCATATTTACAAATCTCCTCTTTTGGTTACAAATGCTCATATATTTTTTTGGGGGTGGGGGGGGGGGGAGTATTAATCGAAATGCTCATATTGTGAAATCAGAGCATTTCGATTAATAATCCGTGTGTGGGTGTGAAGATGTTTTGGGGTTACTTCTTTATCTGTAATGCTACATTTTGGTTGATTTATTTGTCTGGAACGTGGAAAGCTCAGTTGATTCAAATAATGTCGCAATTTTAGGATTACTTCTTGATCAGTAATGATGTGGCATATTAGTTGAGTTAAAGGCGCATGAGTGTTTGACATGTGTCAGAGCATAATCTTGATGTTTAATAAAATTGAAGTGTGTGCAGTTGGAATGTGTATGTGCTTGTAGAAATGTTTCATGAGTGTGGCATTTCAATGAGATTAAAGTGTGTGAATAATATATGTCAATTTTTTTATATTTTTGTTTGAAAAAATGTCTTATAAGTTAATTATAAAAGACAAAGTAGTCTTATAACTAACTTATAAAACTTTTTAAAAAGTCTTATAAATTACTTATAAGAATTTTTAAAAAGTCTTATATATTACTTATAAAGTAGTCTTGTAAGTTAATTGCCTTATAAGTCAATTAGAAGTCTTATATGTTACTTATAAGACTTTTTTAAAAAAGTCTTATATATTACTTATAAGAGTTATAAATATGTATATTATTTCAGCAATTCGTTGTTATTATTGAAATTTTTGATTTTTTTTGTTACTTATAAGACTTTTTAAAAAAGTCTTATAAGTAACTTATAAGACTTTTTAAAGTCTTATAAATAACTTATATAAAGACTTTTTTAAAATGTCTTATATGTTACATATAAGACTTATTAATAAGTCTTATAAGTAACTTATAAGACTTTTTTAATAAGTTTTATAAGTAACTTATATAAATTTAGATTTTTTTAAAAAGTCTTATATGTTACATATACGACTTATTAATAAGTCTTATAAGTAACTTATAAGACTTTTTTAGTAAGTCTTATAAGTAAAAAAAATTATTAAAAAAAGTCTTATAAGTTACTACTTATAAGACTTTTTTACAATATAGTTCTCAATGTTTAAATAGGTCTTATTTGTAACTTATAAGACTTTTTAAAAAGTCTTATAAGTTACTTATAAGACTTTTTAAAAAGTCTTATATGTTACTTATATAAAGACTTTTTTTAAAAGTCTTATATGTTACTTATAAGACTTTTTAAAGTAGTCTTATAAGTTAATTGTCTTATAAGTCAATTATAAGAGTAATTCGTTGTTATTATGAGAATAATTCGTTGTTATTATTGAAATTTTTTATTTTTTTGGTTGAAAAAATTATCTTATAAGTCAATTATAAAAGACAAAGTAGTCTTATAATTATAAGAGTTGTAAATGTATAAATTATGAGAGTAATTCGTTGTTATTATCGAAATTTTTGATTTTTTTGGTTGAAATTTTTTGATTTGTAAGTCAATTATAAGAGAACTTATAAGTGTTGTAAATGTGTAAATTATGAGATTAATTTGTTGTTAATATTAAATTTTTTTAATTTTTTTTGTTGAAAAAATTAAACTATTTTGAATTTAATGACTAATTTAAAATACTTGAATGTCTAGTGGCCAATATCTAATTTCCAAAGTTTCAGTGACTAAAGTATAAATTGAATTTTGGACTTGCATAATCAGAGGCTGTAACACACGTTGTTGCTGTGTATGTGTAAAGAAGGGCATTAATGTCATTGTGTCAAGAAGGGGTGTCTTTGGGATTTTCAAAATGTTGTTTCCTAAATTGAGTTTAAATCTCGCATGAGGGGCCCTAGAGGAAGTGGGCCTTAAAAAAATCTCAAAATAAATGATTTTTTTGCAAAAAAAAAAAAAACTTTTTCCCTAAATGCTTTTTACCAAAAAAAAATTCACTATTTATTATACACTTGCAAAACTAAAAGTTTAAAAAGTAAATAACAAAGATTTTCATACATATCTAAGTTACTAAAAATTACAAAAAGTTGAATTTTTAAAATTTCTTCAAATTAAAAATTAACATTGATTTTTTGACGGAAGAAAGGAGTAATAACATTTTTTTAGCAAAACGACAAAATCAATTCATTCACAATTTAAAAAGAGATGACACACTACAAAAGTCGGATGATTATCTCAAATGTCAATAGTTCCATCTCTTAACCTACAACAATGATATTTTCGATCTAAATTTGAGACATTCAGATTTCATTTCAATTAAAACTTGCACACTGCATCAATTCGGCATTTAAGAAATCCCACTCGGATGATATTTTACCCTTAACGCTCGATATACGAGGGAATCGGGGTTAATGAGAAAATGCCCACCAATCATCTCAAATCCACAAAACATCTTTGTGCAATAAGAACAATGATATCCATTTTGTTGTGAAAGAATACGAGATTCGTCGCAACTTCAAAATGAACAAAACAACAAATAAACAAACATAGGCTCTCAACCACAGAGAGAAAACAACGACTCTCAATGAATGAGATAATTTATTGTATAACAAAAGAAAAATTTTCAACAACACAATTGTTTGTAATTTCAACAAATTGAGATTAGAAACAATTGTGTTGTTGTCAAATATTACACTAGTAACTAAAAGAGAAAGGAAGAAGATGTAGATTAATGACAGATTTGATGAAGGGAGAAGAAAGAGAGGTTGGGGATGGTTCTGAGAATAACATTTGGGGAGTGTGGGAATTGTACCTTGTGACCGGTGGCGCATCCAAGAATTGAAGAAAGGGGGAGGTCATGAAAAAAACTGGAGTAAAGGAATGATTAATAGGGGTTCAGGCAGCACTCACGATTTTTTTTGGTTGTTTCTTCATATAAATATATATATATATATATATATATATAATATTATAACTTTATATATAAATATAGTTAATTATTGCTTTAATGGTTATAATAATAAATCAATTGATATCAACACGTGTATAACATAATTATACATGCCAAAATATTCAACAATATAGTTGTTCAACATCTAAAATCACATCAACAAATAAAAAATCATAAATATGAAACATTTTACTTCAACATATATATCTTCCTCCTTTTTCATTCCTTTTTCATTAAAAGTTATACCCTTTACCTATGTTGGTGTCTTATTAAAAATTACATTTTTTTTTAAAATGAAAATATTTTAATATTTTTTTATTCATCGGGACACAATTACTTATAATATTTATTCACTTACACTTAATACTCATGTCAAAAATAAAAGTTTAATTCCCGTATCTAAAACAATAGTGGAATTGAAAAAATATAGTTGTATTTATAGAGTGAAAAGGTAATCGATGCAGCTTGAGGTGTTTCGTGATTGATTGATTTAAAAAGCAAACTCAATGATGTTGCCACAGAAAACTGGTTGCACGGGTCTGAGAATAGGATATCCAGCTGTAGATACTTCGGCATCTTCTCCGTTGTCTGCTACACACAAAGTGCAAGTAAATTAGATCGGGGGTGTCTCCGGCAAAACCCTTCCGGTGAGAGGATAAGTACAAGATTTAGAAAACAAGAGAGATTACATTGGGAGCTTAGAGATACCGCAAAAATGTACTTAGAGAACTTACCCAATCCATTTTATGATGTTGTTTATACATCCCTGCATATCATGTGTAGGTCACATACTAATGCACACGTGTTAATCATCCATTAGTGTGCATGGGCACCCAAAAATAGTGGAGACGTACGTCACTTTATTTCCTGACAGATGTCTCATTATTATAACAGATTTTGTGGTCCCAAGTGTAACGTCCTTGGCATCTTCTGGAATATAGCTGCAGATCCGAATGTCGCCTATAGGCGGCAACCATGATAAGTCTTCCCCCTAACTTCTGGAACATATGCACGCACAGAAGCGCCTAGGAGATAAATCCTAGGGAGAGAAAGCCTTCCCCCTAACTTCTGGGAGGATCGAACCCATGACCTCCAGGTTGGAAGGCATGAGCTCTAGCCAGCAGACCAAATCCCCATGTGCTTGGCGATGTCGTTATGACCATACTAAGGCGAGATTCCTGCCTTGAGATTATATGATTTTCATCTAGTGACGGGCTTTAATTGGCTTCTTGCTAGACCCGATCCCCACCAATACTCTTAACTAAGTCGCCTAATTGCCATTATCATATCTTGGGTCTATTTTCTTGACCTTTAACCCATATTTGTCATATTGGGCTTCATATAATTTGTGTAGGCCCAAATCTCTTTTTCCACTATTATATCACTCAACCTAATTGCAATTAGTTTATAATAATTGAATCATGTAAATCATGGCCATCAAAAATCTCAATTGACTTGAAAGGTTCCTCAGACACCTCCCCTTTTTATCAAGAAGAAAAAAAAAATAGTGACATGGAAACCCTAAAAATATTTCTTCTCCTTTTTAGAAAACTGGGCAAGTATTTACGTATATAATTACTGTTTTTTTTTTTAATTAATTTGGTTTTTCCAATAGCATCCGCATCGTTATGGGTTTAAAAATGGTTTTTTCAACCATTAGTGAGACTAATATGTACTGAATCATTTGAAATTCAGGTGGTTAATTAGATCAGTTGTTCCCAAAACTCAACAGTTTGTCATAAGAAGAAAAGGCCAGCCAGGGTAGCTTTATTTCTATGCAGTCCACATATGGGATATACCACTACTTAAATTACACTTTTTAGCCCTTGATATCTCAAGAGCCATCATCATCATCATCTTTCAGCTCTGCTACAAATAAAAACCCTTTTTTTTTTTTTTTTTTGAGCAAATAAAAACCCTATTTATTGGAAAAAAAAAAAAAAAAAAATATTGCCAAAATAATAGTTGCTTCTGCCAAAGCGACTGCGCCTAAAGATATACTTGTACCCTTATCGCATGATAAGTTAACCATAGCTTTGGCAAAAACGACTATCGCTTTGGCAAAAACGACTATCGCTTTGGCAATCAAACTTACAAAGGGGAAAACAAGACAAAAAAACAACTAGTAATTAACTAACAAAGACTAAAGGAAACAGCCAAGTCAAGAGTCTTCAAAAAAAGTGATCACTTTCCCCTAAAGACATATCCATTAGGTCATCTTGTCCATGTCCATGTGCTGCAGCAGCCATGGCAGCATCATCAAACAGCCATTTCTCTAGCAAGCTCAAAGGTGGCATCTGAACAGCTTCTTCCAAACTGGGCTTGCTCTCTTGATAATCATGAAAAATACTCGTTTCCGGCGAAACTGAAACGGATTGAGATTGTGCTACATCTGAGTACCCGAAAAGGTCTGAATTGTCGATATTACCCTTGCTTGGAAATGAGCTCTGAGTGGTGGTAGTGAAAGTGCTTTCTGAGCTTGTTGATGATTTTGGTGAAGTTTTCATCCAGCTTGGGAGCAGCTTTGCTATGAATTCTGTGCTTGATGCATAAGTGGTTGTACTATTTGTGGCAGTAGTAGTGGATGGCAGTTGCTGGAGTTGTGGTGGTGGCACAGCTGGTGGTGAGAAATTGAAGGGTTTTGAAACTGAAGGAAAATTGTTGGAAGCAGTGGTGTCTAGGGATAAGGCCTCACATAGGGCTTGTTTGGCCATGTGGATATCAGTTTGAAGCCTTCTCTCCCATTGACCTTTGGAAACTGTTTGGTCTGAGGAATTACTATTTTGCCCCCTTGAACCACTACCTCCTTCTCCTTGATTGTTGCTGCTGTTGCTGTGGTCTGTATCATCATGGCCTTGGAGCTTTCTAAGCTTCTTTTTGAGATGGGTATTCCAGTAATTCTTGATATCGTTGTCGGTTCTTTGTGGAAGGTATGAAGCTATGGCTGCCCATCTACCAAAATGAAATGAAATTAATTAATTAAGAGTAACATCTCACTTCAATCAAATTAATAAAATAAACTTCTTCAATCATGTTCATTTTCTAGAGAAATTACTAAAACTATCGTATATCAACTATCATGTTAAAAGGTAATTTGGCTTTTGCACATGTGTAATCTTTTTAGTCTAGGGGTGTTGACTTGTAGGAATAGATCCAAAGCATTTCAGGAATGGATGAGTTTGCACATGAGCTCAGCTAATATGCAAGTGTGTGTGAGAGAGAGAGAGAGGGAGGTGGTGTAATTTGGAGTTTGTAATTAATTACTACTTTCGTCCCAAAATGAATTATTAAAAAAATTCACTAATTTGTTTTTTTTTATAAATTCATTTTGAGATGGAGATAGTAAGAGCACATATATTGAATGAGTGGAGTACCTATTGCCAAGGAGGGCTTGGAGGTGTATGATCATCTTTTCCTCCTGATCGGTGAAGTTGCCGCGCTTGATGCCTGGCCGGAGATAATTAGTCCATCTCAGACGGCAACTCTTACTGCATCTAAGCAAACCTGAAGAAAATGTATACACATGTAAGTAAAAAAAAAATGAAAAGGTTATTTGATGTAACAAATCATTAAAAGAAAAGGTTGGCATGCACCAACAGCAATAAATACCCTAGCTTTAATGACTCCAACCAATCCCAAACCAATCTCCATACCTTAACATACAGAAAGAAAGAAAGAAAAAGAGAAGAAAAAATAGAGGAAAATAAGGAGTAATTAAAAATATTGAGAAATTACCAGTATTAGTAGGAACAGCACGCCAGTTGCCAGGGCCGTTTTCTTGAATGTAAGAGACCAAGATGATGTCTTCTTCGGGAGTCCATGGCCCTTTCTTCACTCCTATTTTATCACAGCATGGTGGTCTTCCCATTTCTCGACCTAAACCTATATATATAGCTCTACCTGAACCTCTACCAAACTTTGATCTTGAAATTGATTTGAAATGATTCTTGATCGATCACTAGCTAAAAGTCTCTGCAAGTGGTTCAACTTCAACACAAAGGATTTTTCTCTCTCTCTCTCTCTCTTTCTTTGAGAAGAAGAAGAAGAAGAAATATTGGATATGGACAAGAGTCTAAGGACGGGATACCCTTGTCTATTGTATATATAGAGATATTACAGGAGGGGGGGGGGGTAACGCTGGCTAAGGGTGCGCTTCCGAGTTTTAAAAACGAGAGAAAGAAAGTAAATGAGAGAAAATTTAATATATTTTACTCGTTAAAGTTGCTCCCGAATTTTTTTAGAAAAGAATTATAAGTAAAAGGACGGAAAATTTTTTAAAATTTTCTATGCTGCACAATCCTCCCATAAATGGAAAAAATTGGAAGGAAAGAAAATATTATAAAACAAAATTTGTGTTTAAACCTATTTTATTCCCAATTATATCTTTCTCTCTTTCTTTCATTAATGGTGTAAGTGTAATTCAATTTTTTTTTCTTGCTAAACTCAGAAGCAATCCAATAAATTATTGAATTCTCTCCCCTACTCTTTTTTTCCTTCCCTTCCTTTTCTCTTCTCTCCGTCAAAAACTCGGGAGCGGATCTAGGATCTAAAAGAGAGAGGGAGGGGGAAGGGGTAAAAGTGGGCTATCCCCTTAAAAAAGAGTCAAAGGCCAGCAATTTGCATTTACTCACTTCTCTCCATTTCTTTGCAAAAAGTCAGCACTTTGCTTCCCTACACACATACATTGCACTCTCTTTCTGTTTGTATGTGCCACCCTTCCCTCTTTCTCTTTCTCTTTCTCTTTCTCTCTGTCAAATGAGAGAGAGCAAATCCCCCTCCCCCCCCCCCCTTTCTGTGTTTCCACCTCACAAAAACGCGCGTGGCATTCACACTGGGAACATAATACTCCATCCCATATGAATTATAGTAATTATATTTTTTTTAACTTAAAAAATGGTTTAAAATGAATTTTGTTAATAAAATAATCCTTCAACCTGAATGAAAAGTAAATATCACACTCATATTTTTGTTGTTCTTGTGAGCTTGTATCTACTTTCATTAGTTCCATAAGTCAACAAACACATAGTGGCATTTCTTTAGTTTTATCATTTCCATGAGAGTTGTTAAAATTAGAAATATGTGAAAAGAAAATTGTTATTTTACTTCTTGAAGAAATATGAATAATACAATCTTATATATATACACAATAATTCTTTTTTGACTAAGATTCTATTTTAGCTATACATTCTACTTTCCTATTTAACAAAAAAGTCTTCGTAAAATACAATGCTAGAATAAGGAAACAATATTTACAAGGAAAGGAAAAGATGTTAACATAAACTAGGAAAGAAAATAAACTAAGGAAAAGATATTGACAATCCGTCAATATCTCAACACCCCCCTCAAGTTGGAGCGTGTAGGTCACAAACGCCTAACTTGTCCAGTAAATGTAGAAACTGTCGACTGCCCAATGTCTTAGTAAGAATATCAGCCACTTGTGCAGTCGTATGAACTTTGGCAGTTGTGATGACACCTGTTTGAACAGCATCGCGAACAAGGTGACAATCAATTTCAATATTCTTTGTTCGCTCATGATGAACAGGATTCCTAGCCATGTGCAATGCAGCCTGACTATCACAAAGAAGGAGCATGGGAAAATTATGTTGAATCCCAAATGAACCAAGCAAACTACGAAGCCACTTAAGCTCACACGTGGCACTAGCCATAGATCGATATTCAGCCTCAGCTGAAGAGCGAGAAATAGTAGTCTGCTTCTTTGTCTTCCAAGAAATTGGCGAATCCCCAAGAAATACTAAGTAAGCAGTGAGAGAACGCCGTGTAATAAGGTAGCTTGCCCAATCAGAATCACAAAATGCCCGAAGTCGTAGGGCAGAAGATGCCTTCAATAAAATGCCTTGACCAGGATGGGACTTGAGATAGCGTACCACTCGTAAGGCAGCCTTCCAATGACCCATCTTAGGTTTGTTCATAAACTGTGCAAGAGTATGCACACAGTAAGCGAGCTCCGGACGAGTGATAGTGAGATAAATAAGTCGCCCTACAAGACGCCTGTAGGGTTCAGGATCACGAAGCTCAACGTCCAAAATTAAAGCCAAACCATGATTCTGTTCAATAGGAGTAGTTGCTGGGCGAGCACCAAGAAGCCCAGTTTCTGAAAGAATGTCAAGAGCATACTTTCGTTGAGAAAGAAATATGCCATCCGGATGTTTAGCAACTTCAAGTCTCAAGAAATACTTGAGACGTCCAAGATCTTTCAATTGAAAGCAACGATTGAGATAGGCTTTGAAACGACAAATTGCAGTGGAATCATTGCCTCCAATAACCTAGTCATCAACATACACAAGCACATAGATTTCAGCCGCGGAAGTCTGAAGAGAAAAGAGAGAGTAATCTGAACATGATTGAGTAAACCCGTACTCCTTTAGTGCCACGAAAAGCTTTGCAAACCAACAACGAGGAGCTTGTCGTAAGCCATATAATGATTTCTTCAGTTTGCAAACTTTGCCAGAAGATGAAGCTGGATGTCCCATTGGAACCTTCATATACACATCCTCACTTAGATCCCCATGTAAAAAAGCGTTGTGGACGTCCATTTGATGAAGCTCCCACCCTCGAACTACAGCAATAGAGAGAAAAACTCGTACTGTAACCATCTTTATTGTGGGTGCAAAAGTCTCCTTGAAGTCCACTCCTTCAACCTGATGGTTTCCCAAGATCACCAACCGGGCCTTGTATCGTTCAACTGACCCATCTGCGTTGTACTTAATCTTGTAAACCCATTTGTTGCCAATCACTTTCTTGTCAATAGGAGCATCTACCAATTTTCATGTACCATTCTGATCAAGAGCATCAAGCTCTTTATTCATAGTCTCACACCATTTAGGAGATTTGACCGCTTCACCAAAATGCTTCGGCTCAACACCTGAGTCAATGGCAGCCAAAAAACAACGATGTGCCATGAAAAATTTAGTGCAATTGACAAAGTGTGATAAAGGATACCGAGTACCTGAAGATTTCTTTTGGTCCGGCGAACAAGACGGGGAGGGGACACGTGCGGCGTGAGCTTTACCCAACTCATATTCATTTGGAGGATACTTTGAAGAGGGTACCTTAGCTCTCTGACCTCGGCCCAAAATCACCGCGCAGCCTTGTTCGCCTCCTGCAATGAATCAGAAGCGGGTTCGAGCCTTTGATCAGAATCTGTAACCGGATGTGCAGGCACTTGTGCAGCAGGTTGTTCAAACAACTGCTCAGGCAACTGTTAAGGCTGTTCATCAGGTTGTTCACACAACTGGTCAGATTAATAAGGTGCCCTGCCGCTAATACACATTCCCCCCAAAATTTGACCGATAATTTTGCTTGAAACATCAAAGCACGAGACACATTCAAAATATGTCTATGCTTTCTTTCAAAATATGTCTATGATTTTAACCCCTTAATTTTGAAAATATTCAAAATACATCTTTTTTTTTTTTTTTTTTTTTTTAAGAAGGGGTCAAAATACATCTTTTTATACAATAAAAGTAGAAAGATAGACTAATTTCCGGAGAAAGTATACTCAACACTATTAGAATAATTAATAAAAACAATATACACCCCCGATCCCATAAAGATAATCTGACATTGATTTCATTTTTATTTCTATTTGTCTTGTTCTGTTTTTGTTCCGTGACGGTTTTGCAATAGAAATAGGCTAATGCATAAATTAGTCAAAAGAAAGGGAACACTTTAGTGGTTGATGATAGGTTTTTGCTGGGATGGAATTTTGGTTGAAGTAGCTAGCAATAGCATGCTAGTTGTAGCATCGATGATCCAAACCTTTTATGTGCTAAAGTTGCTTTCATTTGCTCCAATCCCGTGAATTATGCATGATAACGGCATACTTTCAACTTGAGCTAGCATTCAAATTTGTCATGGACCTCTCATTTACTCCGACCAGCTGAAAGTTTTTAGAGGCTAATTAGTAATTACGGACCCAAAAATCATTTTACAATTGAGTAACTAGTCGTTAATGTTGTATTTCTCTCTTCTTTGTTCCCTTCTCTCATTCTTGATTAGGTCCATTTGATCTCTTTTACGAGAAAATTACCTCTTAATTCCTGGTGAATATCGAATTTACCTTGTATAGCAAAGACATTTTTTATTTTACTATTAGTCGCATGAAATATTTTATCTCATCATATAGTTCCTCTAACCCTACATAAACACCTTCCATCTCTCTCTCTCTCTCACACACACACGCTCCTCTCCTCTTAGACACACGCTCTCTCTCTCTCTCTCTCTCTCTCTCTCTCTCTCTCTCTTATTGAATTTCCTCTCGACCCCTTCTCTCTGGTCACCGGAGCAACCACCACACAGGTGAACCCATCACATCGAAAAACTGCCAGTCCACCACCGCCCCTCTCATCCAGATCTAGAACCTGTCAAAAACAACTCCGACATCTCCTCTTCTCTTCTCCGACGCTCTTCCAAGTCAACAACAATGGTCGCACTATTTACCATCGCCGTTCATCAGATCTGGAATGTTCAGGCAAGCTGACGTCGACAACTACGCAAGAGCAGCAACCAAACTCCGACCGAGTCATCTTCCTCTCTTCATGCCATAGACCTGACAGGAAACTCCGGTCGACTCATATTTCTCTCACTGTAATTGAGAATTTTTTTACGAAATATGTTTGATTGCCGCAATTGGTGATCGCCGTAGTTAATCGATTTTTTAGTAGTTTAGTTAACAAATGATAACTTACTAATAAATTCTCATTTGTTTGGTCGACGAAGTTGGTGGTCGCCGAAATTGATCGTGTTATTAGTAGTTTAGTTGACAAATGAGAAATTACCGATAAATTCTCGGTAGTAAGGGCATTAATTGGATATTCGATTTAGGGCTATATATCACTACTCGAGATATATTAGGCTCTTTCAATGTGACGAACAATCTATCGACAATTTCACGTCTATGTATAATTTCTCATCTTTGGATGAACCTTCGATTGTTTGTTGTGCAGCGCCATCTAGTTACACTTTACTAGTTACACTTTATTAATGCATATTATTTCTTCAAAAAAAAATAAAAAAGTTGTATTTGATTTGTTAGCATTTTTAATAAATGTTCTTGTTTGTAGTTTGTAGACAATGCTTGTAAAAGTGCATTAAAGATTATTTCCAAATTCACAAACAAAATATTTATTTTGAAACGTACCAAAAGAAAAATGTGACAAGTTTTGTTGAAACGAAGAAAGTATATCTTATAAATATTTGTACTTAGCTTATAATTTATTTTTATTTTATCAACTATAAGAAAAAAAATTATCATATAACGAATATGATGTATTATTTTTTTGAAACCAATTCAATATTTATAGCATAGTTATGGAAAATGAACACTTCAAATAAAATATAATAATAGACTCTTAATGTAAATGTACTAAAATAAGGTACATATGTAGCATTATCTATAGTATAGGTACATATGTAGCATTATCTATAGTATAAGGAGAAGCTGTGTTGGCACTGTTTCATGAACAGTTTCAAGTGTTCATTTGACCATTTTGCTTTCACTTTTTTGTCCCTTTTCCATTTTATCCTCCCTTTAAAAAAAATTTTTTTTTTTTTTAAACACACACACATACCCTCACGTTTCTCTCTCTTCCATTCCAATTTCAAATTCAAATCATCTATAGTATAAGGAGCAGCGGTGTTGGCACTGTTTCATGAACAGTTCCAAGTGTTCATTTGACCATTTTGCCCCCACTTTTTTGTCCCTTTCCCATTTTACCCTCCCTTTAAAAAAAAAAACTTTTTAAAACACACACACATACCCTCACGTTTCTCTCTCTTCCATTCCAATTTCAAATTCAAATCAAACAGCTTCTCCTTCTCCTACTCCACACCATCTGCAACCATTTTTTCTTCATCTTCTCTACCACACCAACGTAAACCGTCATGCCAAAATCACAAGAAGCTATATCTCTGGTGAGTCTTTCCTTCGATTTATGCTCAATTTCGTGATCTAGAACCAAAATTCACAAGTTAGGGCTCGAAACTTCGAATTTGAGAATTATTTCTTTAAGAATTGTTTCTTTTGAACTTCCATGTGGTAAATCTGTGGTGGGTGTGTGATTATCTGAGTGAATTATTTTTTTTCTTTATTTCTTATTCTTGACAAAAAAAAATGTTAACTAGGGCTTAAAACTTTGATATCAGGAATTTCACCTGATCTACTTTTATATCCGAAAGTTTTTAAAATTGGGGATTTCACCTAATTTGTTCTTATATCATTTCATTGAGCGAAAAGAAGGATACGACTAAGCTAAATTGAAAGATCAGTCAAGGTGTAACACCAATTGGTGATTTCAGTGAGTATGCTTGCGATGTTATTATGTGTGACATTCAATTGTTACTGATCAGTGAATAGTTTAATAGTTGAAGATAAATAATATTTTGGATTATATTGGGTGGTTTTAAGCATATGAGCATGTTGTACGGGTGATATACTATAGTACTATAGATAACTTTACCTAAGACTTTTCATGCTTTTTGGATCATAACTGTTATGTTTTTTTTTTTTTTTAAGATCATAAAATCATGTGTTTATGAATGAATTATAGCAATAATGTGGCTATCATGTGTTTGATTCATTGACAACAAGGCCTACAATCTGACCGACTATTAAGTCATTCATTTTTTGTTGATTTTTGTTAATTTTTATTACAAATCTGAGCCTTAATTTCTGTTTCTAATTCTACATTTTTTATTTTTTGGGGTAATGGGTTTTGTGGATCTAGAACTGTTTTTGAAGAGTGCTTTTGATGATGCGGAGGGGCCTTTATTTTTCTTTTCGTGTTCTCATTCTAGGCCTGACCAAAGAAGTTTTTTTTTTTTTTTTTTTTGAAAGAAGCTAATTTGTATAAAAATTAGAATGTTTCGTTTTTCATTTTTGCATTTATTGCCTGTTTTGTTATTATCTATTTTTTGAATGATATTATTATCTATTTTTTCTTCTCAAAACAGGTTTACTGCGAAGATACGATCGGTTGGAGAGAATCTTCGAGGAATCGTATGAAATACCGAGTCAACATTATTAGAGTTGAAAGGTAAATTTTCTCGACCTCATGAAGTTTGGGTCAGATTTGGATATTATTTTTTTGGTATTAATTTAAGGTATTGTTGTGTAAGTGCAGTTGTCGGGTGTAAAGAGCATAGCACCTGTCATGGGTGGGTGATTATTGCTAAGACAGGTTTCTCTTTCTCTCTCGCTCTCCCGTTTCTCTATAATGGCGCCTGCCCCCTTCCCCCTCCCCGTCCCCAATCCCCATCCCAAACAGCCGCCCCTTCCCTTTCAAACAGCCGCATGCCCGCAATTGTGCCCCTCCTCCTCCCGCTTTAGCCTCGCCCGCCCCTTCCCCCTCACTATTTTGTCCCTTTCCCATTTTGCCCTTAAACTTTTTTATTTTTTTTAAAAAAAACAAATTAAAAAAAAAAAAAAATCACGTGGCCTTGGACACGGGCATGTACTAGTTTTTGAAAATCATGAGCGAATTTTTTGTTCACCAAGTAAAATCCTTTGTAAACTAATGAGCAAAAATTTGTTAAATTGTTGTAATGGTGGGCGAATTTTCGTTCAAACCACCGAGCGAAACTGTTTCACTCACATTTTGAGCGAAACTATGGATAAATCAAAAACGGATTAAATGTTTATTTCTTAATTTTGTTTTACCTCAACTGACGTTGTTTATATACAATATCAAAAACGATCATAATTTTTCTTCACTTATAAATAGAGTCCAATATTATATAGGTTATTCACACCTGTTCTTGCATACTTTCTCTCTCTAAAGTTTATCAAAAATGTTTATACAATGATATTATCTCACCGATGACATCTATCTACAATTGACTATATTTATTGGTTTAATCCCCTCCGTTCTCGGGAAAAAAAAAATTGTTTGCAAAAAGACAGGAGGCTTACAGAAAAGACGTAAAGCGTTCATTTGGGATGCTTCATGCTTGCTTTCGCTGTAAGCCGTCACTCGCATGGAGCGAGAAAGTTCTTGGTAAAATAATGACAGATTGCATCATATTGGATAATATGATAGTTGAAAATGGAGAAGATCTATATAGAAACTATGACGAAATAAATGAGTTATGGGCGAACAAACCCAAAAATAAGGGGAAGGGAAAAAATTTCACTCGAATTGAGAAAGGCAACAATTCCACGTACAAATACAATAATAAAGCAAAAATAAAAAATAAATATTATTTTGTAATGTGGACTAAAAAAAAAATTTATTTAATAACAATTTATATCATTATTTTTTTTAAAATAAAATAACTATTTAAACTTTTTTCAATTATAAAAATATCTTTGAGCAAAAAAATTGGCTTACCACTACAAAATATTTGTTTTTGTGAACAAAAATTTGCTTAAACACCAAATTCGCTCACCGCCAATGCCAATGCCACTGCCACTGCCAATCCTCTTAAATGTACAAGAAGCAGAAAACAACTCACGTGCCAAGTCAGTTTTCCAAACCTACTCTCCATTAGAGGTGTTCACGGTCTGGATTGATCCGAATTTTATCAAAATTTCAAAAAATTAGGATCGGATCAATTGTTCGGTTCTGTCTAAATTCAGGATCAGGACCAGACCATTACATTACAGGACCGATCACATTGGTCCGGTTCCAATGGTTCGATCCATGTCCGGTTCCATCGGTTCCACAAGTTACACTACTATATATTTTTTCTAAAGATAAAACATGCAACAACTATTTTTTTCATAAAATCAAAATATAGGACGATTACATAAATAAAGTTCAAATAAAAATATTCAGACATACAGAAAATTAACTGAAATAGAGGAACAAAAGAGAAAAACATAAACATGCATTTAGACCCTAATAACTAAATTCAGATGCAAAATTGTAAGAAAATTGAAAATACGAGTAAATTGGAGGTATAGACTGAGAAAATAACATTAAAATCTCATTAAATCATTACCTTTTATTGAAGATTTGAGAGGCAAAATAACAGAGTAATGATGTTCTGCAATCTGGCACGAAAAAACAGATCTGTGTAGTAGATTAATTACTTCCGTTACAGCTGCGCCGTCGGTAGAGATCGATGGTGGTGCCGTAGTTGGACAGCTGAGTCGAAATCAGGGCACCGCCATGAAAAATCAATTTGATTTCTAGGGTTGAGAATTGAGATGAGAGAAAGACGAGAGAGAGGGATAGAAAACCAAACAGCGGAAATGAAGAGGTATGATAGGATTAGGGTTTTTGTAAATTTGGTATGTCGCTGGATGGATAAGGTCACAGCAAAATTATTATTATTTTTTTTGGAAATTAGGAATTTGAAATTATGAATAAATAAATAAATATATATATATATATATATATATATATATATATATATATATATATATATATAAATATATATTATACATAATATATACATAATCGGTCCGATCCGGGTTCGGTCCAGGATCATATATATTTTTTCAAAAATCAGGACCAACCCAAATAATCGGTTCCATATAAATTTGGGACCAGAACCAAACCAATTCTATTGGATTGGTCCAGTTTTCATTAATCTGATCCGATTCTATCGGTCCGATCCGATCCATCGATTTTTTTTTTCAGCCCTACTCTCCATCACCAAGTAAATCTCTTTGTTTTTAATTGTTGAGTTAGGAAACACTGTAAATTATAAATCCTTGTGAAATTGCACTCCTTTCTTAAAAAAAAAAATAAAAAATAAATAAAAAATTGAGATGAGATGAGATGAGATGAGATGAGATGAGATATATGAAATAAAATAAAGAAAGAGGTGTTGCAAATTTATTGATAGATTCGGTGTACTAAGATCAATGTTAAAGGTATAAATAAATCGAATAACGAAGTAAAAAATAATCAATAATTCACATCAATTTAATAATTCTAGTGTTTATTAATAGTTATTTTAATTTTAATGATGTATCAACACAATTTCTTAAAATTTTAGGAGTAACTCTTGTGAAAAACTAGTTTTTTTCAAAATGTTATAAAAAAAACTAGTTTTCAGAACAGTTCATCACTCATATTAGTTTGATTAAGTACTTTAAAACTAGTTTTTTTCTTATGTTACAAAAAAATTAGTTTTTTGCAAGATTTTGGCAAATTTTAGTCAAACTTGAATCAAATCAAGCTAACATAAAAGACTAACTTTTAAGGAGGGGAAGAACATTTATCAAGTTAAAATTTTATTTTTAGAATGACCAAAAAGCACATGGGAAGACATCTACATGCAATACATGAGGCAAAGATAGGCAAAACTATGTGCACATACAGTGTTTCATTGTTAATTTTTTTTTTGATACCCAGGTTCCCAGCTTCGTCGAACTTAGGGTGACAGCACCCCTTATACTCCTGGTCCCAATGAAGTATGTGCCCCGGGGAACTCCTAAGGATCCTGAAACTCATGGTATATTTTTTCACAAATATAATTCCCAGGAGAATCGAACCTGTGATCTCCCAGAAGGGAGGCCGGTTAACATACCACAAGACTAGGAGGTCTTAGTGTCTGGCTATTTATATTATAATATTGAGTAATGCATTGAGGTGATAATTTATGTAAAATGAGAAAAATATTGAGTATGGTGGAGAAGGGTGATGGTATTTGTCAAAGAGTTCTATATGTATATGCTTCTTCGTCTTAGAAAAAAATTTATTTGACTATTCAAATACTTTAATCTTGTATTTTTATTTTCATTATTATTCTCAATTAAAATAAGAATTATCTTAAATGAAAGTAGGAATTATGTATGTAGCAAATGACTATTAAAACAGTTTAATTGTATAGTTTAGAAAGTTAACTTTTTAACTATTCAAAATTGGAAATCGGACTCTCTTTTTGAGAATTGAGAAGAACAAAAATGAAAAAATCTTTATAACAAGGAATGACAGTGATTCATGTATATCATCAACACTCAATCAAAATATAGTAATTTGAAATACTTGGTTGGTTATTTATTGCTTATATTTGTTCTTGTTGTTACGTTGCTTGAAATACTTGGTAGGGGTGAGCAAAAAAAAACCGTTAACACCGTTAACACCATTAACATCGAAAAACCGAATCTGTTAGAATTGGGTCCTCATCCCCTTAAAAGGCCTTGTTAAGGGGTGAGGTTAACCAACCTTATATAGTGGACTTGTTAAGGGGTGAGGTTAACCAACCTTATATAGTGGATCATTTTTATTCTCCAAGTTGATGTGGGATACATGGGACTTCAACACGCCCCCTCACGTGTAGGCCGGTAACTTGGCACTACACGTGGACTTCAAACCCAACACGGGCACCCAACACGGGTTAACTTAAGCCCAACATCAACTTGGGCCAGCTCTGATACCATGTTAGAATTGGGTCCTCATCCCCTTAAAAGGCCTTGTTAAGGGGTGAGGTTAACCAACCTTATATAGTGGATCATTTTTATTCTCCAAGTTGATGTGGGATACATGGGACTTCAACAGAATCCGAAAAAACCGAAACCGAACAATTTGGTTTGGTTTAGGTTTTAAAAATTTAGAAACCGAAATTTTCGGTTTGGTTTAGGTTTTAAAAATTTAGAAACCGATAAGAAACCGTTAACACCGATAATCAAAACTACGTCGTTTTATCTTATACTATATACTCTCTCCGTCCCGTCCGACTTAGGACATTCACTCCCGACACGGAGATTAAGAAATATTATTATAATATTAGGAGAGAGAATGAGTGGAGGATGTGTTGTGAGTGTGAAAAATTAAATAGGAGAGAGAATGAGTGGGATAAATAGTGATGAAATTATTGTTGTGAGTATGACAAGTGGATCCCATTTAATATAAAAGTAATATAAACTTTCCATTTTGGGCCGTCTTAAGTCGGGTGGGACGCCCAAAATGGCAAAACGTCCTAAATCGGACGGGACGGAGGGAGTATATTATTTTTCTACCTTTTATCTTATACTATATATGCAGTTCATTTACTCTGCATATATGAAATGCATAAGTGATTGGTTTTGTTCATGAGACTATTGTGTTATGATTTGAACCTGCAAGTAGAATATATCAGATACATTTACTTTTACTTCGTTTGAGAGCATAACATGAGAATGATGTCGCTTGCCCTTAACATTACCTTATGGTTTTACCAATTTAATTGTGTCTTCTTTGTTCTGAGTGAGAATTTTGATAAGGATATAAAAGTGAAAAGAAGAGGATGTTTACTGATGAAGGATGTTTTGCATGTTGTAGGTTACACCCAATATATATGCTTGGCCCAACAAAGCCCAATAAAAGTAATTGATGCCCAAACAAGGCCCATTAAAGCCCAACAATCCATTAAGACACCGAACCAAACCGATATCACACCGAAATCGGTAACACCAAACCATTAAGAAACCGAAGTTAATGGTTTCTATTTACACAAAACCGATAGTTATTGGTTTGGTGTCGGTTTTATCCTAAAACCGATCCAAACCGATCCGTGCTCACCCCTAATACTTGGTTGATCATTTATTGCCGACCCAAATGAGTATTTGATTATGAATAGTAAAAGAAATGACAAAAAAAAAATGTATACTCCCTCCGTCCCGTAATACTTGACACAGTTACTGTTCCGCACGGGAATTAAGGAAAAAGTAAAAAGGTTGATGTGTTGTGAGTGTAGATAGTTAAGTAGGAGAGAGAATGAGTGGAGAGAATAGTAAATTATAATGGTGTTGTGAGTATTAAAATAATGTAGGAGAGAGAATGAGTGGAGGGAATAGTAAAGATTCTTTGCCATTTTAGGAAGTGTGACTTATCAGTGGGACGCCCAAAATAGAAATGTGTGTCAAGTATTGTGGGACGGAGGGAGTATTTAAAAACTCCATAAATATGTGAAATGAAACGGTAGCTGGCTAACCAGAAGTCGGAGAAGGATTAAGAACCATAAAGACTCGGTCTAAGAAAAAATGAAATTAAATCACTTTATATTTGACTTATTCTATTACTTAACAAGAAATGTACGGCGGGAGAGGGATCAGGGATGTTGACTCCCCACTCCAGAAAAAACGTCAATCCTTGCATCATTCAATTTATCTAGAAGACTATTTATATTTCAAGTTTCTTAGCGCATTGAAATATTAGTTTATTAAAAATGTGGTGTCAGTCTAAGTAAATAATTAAGATTTATTATTGAACGACCAATATAACACCATCGTAAATAATTAAAATTATTTTAATGACAATATCATATATAATCAATTTTTTTTTTGCTTATGGACATTAATTAACAAAAACAATTTCACTTTTTAGTACTATCAGTGACATCCAAAATCATTATTATTTACACTCAACGAACCCTCTCGCTGACACTCAAAACATTATCATTGACATTAAAAAATATATAAGCACTAGCATTGCCAATGTGAGTAGTACAAAATGTCAAGGCATGTGTTGCTGATAGGGGTGTTCACGGTCCGGGTTGATCTGATTTTTGGCAAAATTTTAGAAAATCAGGATCGGACCAAATACTTTGGTTATGTAAAAATTTAGGATCAGGACCAGACCATTACATTATAGGACCGGTCCCATCGGTCCGGTTCCAATGATCCGGTTCCGGTCCGATTGCACCGATTCTACAAATTACAATATAATATAATTTTTTACAATAACAAAATCTACAAGCAAACATATTTAAAAACCAAATAGTTGAACAAAATCAACAATTAGAGTAAATATGATTTTTTTTGGACATTTTGGGACGGAGAGAGTATTACCTTTCTTTTACTAAATGAACAAAATGAATAAAGATAAATACAACTCGAAAGGAGGGGAGTTGTGGCGATTATGAACAGAGGAAAAGAGAGCTATGAACCATTTAATCATTATAATCACACTATAATAACTAATCACACTATAATAACTCAATGATCTAGGAACATAAGGTGTTTTGGTATACATGCTTATGCAACATCTGGTGTTTTGGTTTTGGTTTTGCTGGAGAGACGGGTGGATAGTTAGTGGGTATGTGTATTGCCGTATTGGGGTAAATGCCTATAAAAGGTAAAAAAGTTAATATATATATATATATATATATATATATATATATATATAAAATATATTCTCGGTCCGGTCCGGTTTCGGTCCAGGACCGCGTATATTTTTTTCAAAACCAGGACCGGACCAAATAATCGGTTCCATAAAAATTTGGAATCAGGACCGGATCAATAATATTTTTTCGATCCGATTTTTACTGGTCCAGTCCGGTTCTACTGATCCGGTCCGATTCCTCGGATTTTTTGTACAGCCCTAGTTGCTGAGGTAAATACGGGACACGCGAAACTTTGATAGCTTCTGTTGTAGATAGAGAACAATTGGGTACTTTGGTCATGCAAAATGAGACCCGAGTCCCAACGACTATTGATAGAGAAGGGAAAATTAACTTGATTAGAGAAAAAGTTTGGCAAAGCTCAAGCTTCCTCATCTCCTACATTACGACCTCCTGAATCTCATCGTTTCAATCCTAAGTATTTTAATAATTCTTAACGGACCAACCTTTTTGTTACTATTCCTACTCGAAAAAGTGTAATTATGGCCCGAAAGGCTATCAATTTGATGTTGCTGTGTCTGAGTATGCAGAGACTCGCCAATATGAAGGGACGGTAGGAAGTGTGATTTATCTCCGGGGGCACGGCACGAAGGGCGGATGGTAAATCTTTTGATGACAAATATAATGAAGATGATGGCTTTATCCTTGGGAAAAAAATACATGGAAAGAGCGGTGTCAAGTTTAAAGGCCGAGGATATAAATGATATTAGGGAACCTCTAAAAGACACGGAGAATAATTTTATCTCTTTGTCTTTCTTTTATTTTATTTATTTCTTGCATTATTTTGTTTCGTGATGGTTTTGGTCTATTCATTCATCACATTTTATTTTCTTATTATATAAATTTAGGGAGCCTTTGGAAGCTCTTTTCACTTAAATAAAAGAGTGTCAGTAAGTATATGTGTTATTTAATGTCAATGTACGTGATTAAAGAGTATCAACGGTGGTTATGTTAAATAGTGTCATTGATAATGTCAAAAAAATTAGAGGTGGTGTTAAAAGAGTGTAAATGGTATTGCTAAATAGTGTTAGTAGGACTGATAGTGTTAATCAAGGTTCTAAAAAGCGCTAGACGGATGTTAGGCGGCGGAGCCAGGCCTAGCGTCTAGGCGGGGACTAGTCGGGATTAGTCGGGACCTAGGCGGGGCTTAGAACTAGGCGTTGGAGAGGGGCCTAGGCGCCCTTAGGCGGAATCTTTTAGAACACTGATGTTAATAAGTGTCGGTGACAATGTTAAGAATATCAGTGTCTCTTAATAAATATTTACAAGAATATTATTGTACATTTTGTAATAAGTTTCGATTTTATGAAGCTAGTTAAATTTCATAATATTTTGATCAACACAATATTTTGGGGGAAACTAGTTTCTCCCTAAGTTATAAAAAGTCCTATTTTTTTAAACTGTTTCTATATTCGTCAAATACTTGCAAGTTGAAAAAAATTGGACTTTTTATAATTTATGGAGAAACTGATTTCTCCCAAAACTTGCTCTTTGATCAAAATAAATTAAATTGATTTTAAAAGTCAGTGAAAATTTATATAATGAGATGAATGGAATATTTAAAAGTAAAAAAAAAAAACTCTAAAATAAATTTATTTATGTGGATGAAAAATACAGAGAAATTGGTCAAATGATGTGGGAATAAGAAAGTATATAAGCACAAAATTAGTCATGGGGTCTTTTATTAAATTAGCACTGTTTTCCCTATAAAAGCCAAAAACTCGAACAAACTTGTTGTTATGTAACCGATCAAACGAGGCCCAAAAGGTTGTCTTGTAGCAAAATTTGATGAAACATTCACGTGTGCACACCGGAAATCTATGGGGTTCTGGGTTCAGACCATATATGATTTCAGTTGTGCCACCTGCCATATAATTTTCTGTTCATATTGAATTCATAAACTAAATTTTAATGCTCGCACTATTCTCGTATACAGAGGAGTAAATGGTTCAATTAGAAAGAATTTACATAACAAACCATTGATCATCATCAGTTTAAGAAAATTTCAAAACGAATAGAAACATTAAAAAATTCAAACTAAATCAAACCAAACATTTATGCTTTGATTCGATTTGATTTAAATCACGGTTCAATAATGTGATTCAAATTGCGATTCAATTATTTGGTTCAAACAGCAGTTCAGATCAAGATTTATACTATGTTTCAAACCACGATTTAGACTGCAACTTATTATAAGATCTGTTTAAATTTTTGTAATCACGAAGGAACAGCGAAAATGCGGGTGTTTAAGAGAAAAGTCGGGGAAAGAGAGAGCCATATAAGGAATAAAAACACTTTACAATGTCGATTTTGAAGAGAATTTGATTATTTATTTGGCGCAACGAAGATAACAAATAATAAAATTAATATTAAATAATATACAAAAAAGGGGTTAGGATTATTCTATTTAAAGTAGGTTTTTTTATTAATATAACTGTAAGTATTAATAAACTATTACTCTTACTCGTGTCAATGGCACGGTGATAGTATGAATTTGATCGGTTCTATAAAAGTGTATAACGTATTATGTGTTGAAATAAAGATTACAAAAGTAATTGAAAATTATTGAAAACAAATTAAAACAGAAATAGAAACGAAAAAGGCAATTAAACGGATTTGTCGAAGTTGTCCGAGTCGTGTGAAATCACACTCTCCTTAAGACAAATTTCGCCCCCTCACCACGTTGTGCTTGAGATTGAACGGGACGATTGCCTCCCAGGATGAAACGGATTGACCGGACGGTGGTTACACAATAGTACCTCCGGCGAACTGAAGTTAGATGATTGGACAAGATCACCACGGATGCAATGTAGGAGGCCAAAGGAAAGATTATCAATATGCTGCGAAAAATTGAGTATAGAGATTCTGAAAAACTGTGTATTTTTCTTTTGTTGTGTTCTCCCTTTGTATATCTTCCAAGGGAATAGTAACTGTTAGAAAATTAAACCCTTTGTTTAATTTTCTTAATCAATACAATTTATTGAAATAAATTTGCACAATCAGTTAGCTCATAACAGCCCTTTGAAATACTTGGAATAGTTACATTTTGAAATCCTTGAAACCAGACTGGCATACACGCTGTTGAAGCCCAGGCGCCCGCCTCGGTCACAGCCAGGCGCCCGCCTCATCGAGGCTCAACGGGGCTGGACCTATTGACCTCCAGGTGGCCCCATCATGCTGGTCCAGGCGCCCGCCTCACTGGTGGTTCAACCAAGCAGCCTCGGCGCCAGTTACAGTGGGTCAAGTTTGGAAAAAAAAATGCAAAAAGTGGACTTGCACGGACAGGCAATTTCGGAGCTACATTCGTGTCCGCAGGACACGCATGCACATGAGTTCGGTAGCCTGAAGCCTATTTCGGTCCATGATTTGCACCTCCCTGCGCACATGTGCGCGAGAGAGAACCTCTATGTACCACGATCTTACTCCCTACTAAAGTGTAGGAGTATATAAACTAACCTACTTTTCCATCTTTCTCCAATGTGGGATAATCACATTTTTCCCTTTTCAACCCACTTACTTTGAACCTTAATATCTCATTCATCCCTCAACCATTTTGGACAAATGAATATATGATTTCACTGTTCTCATGGAGTAGAACACAACCCAACAATCACTTTGGTCATTTAACAAACAACCCCTTTAGGAAATAATACATTATTTTCTTCAAATACACATATTTTTCCAATATTAGGTGATAGGGGGATGGAGAAGTCAATTGCCTTAATTGTATGGTTAAAGATTTATATCATAACCTGAACATCAGTATCATCTTTGAGATAATATTTAGTCTTACTAGATTTGAACTTAATAGTTAAATTGATTAACCCGATAAAAAAATATAATTTTTTTTGTTAAACTACAATCTTAATATTTGATTCAAACTATAAAACATTTCAATTCGATTTGTTTCTTCTCTTCTAAAATTTCACTAAAGTGACTAATTATAATTATAATTTAAAATATTTTACATGTACATAAAAATCTTAGAACTTTAATTGATGCACAATTAAAATACAATTAATAATTTTTTTATTTTTTAATCATGCATATTTAATTTGGCCAGATTTCATTAAATTTTAAGCGAATTTGTTAACAGTGTGAGAATGTACATTTTGAAAAATGTAAAAGTATAGTGAGAACATTTTGAAAAAAAAAAAGTTCAGTGAGAACATTTTGAAAAATGTTATAGTTCAGTGATGAAAATATGATTTTTGCCAAAAATAAAAAAATGAATAGAGGAAACTGTCATTTTCAGCCCTTAGATTAGAGTTACTAAAAATTAATCTAACGATTGAAATTAAAAAGAAATAAAATCGTTTAATAATAGCCAATAGATGAGGGTGGTTATGGATTAATCTGAACCCTTCTTTAAAGTCAATAGAAAGTTATTCCTAGAGACAATCACAGCCACTCTTTATGGTGGTTGAAGATAGATTCTGACCGCTCTTTCTCTTGCGGTTATTCCCATGTGATTCGGTCCGGTGGTTTGGTTCGATCTCGCGGTTCGATTTGGTGGTTCGATCTCGCGGTCTCAAACCGTGATTTAGTTTGATTCGATTCGGTTCAATTTGATTTGGTCTGGGAGGATAATACCACAAATCAAACCTAATCATGTGGTTTGCCAAAATTTGAGACCAAATCGAACCATTTATATTTGAAAATCAAACCAAATTGCATGATTTGATTCGTTTCGATCTCAAAATGTGATTCAAACTGAACCACTTACACCCCTACTCATATGTGATTTAGCACTACTCCTAGTTCCTCTAAAAGAATTTTGATTAAATATTAATGTTAATCTAACAATTCCAATAAAATTCTAAGAAAATTGCTTCAATAAATTAATTAGTACTTTATCGATTACAATTTTTATAATTTTATTAGAATAATTAAACTGATATTAATATTTGATCAAAAATTTATTTGTGCTAACCATTAAAAATCAAATAGCACTAGCCAGATAACCTATAACTCAATCCTAATTAAGTTACAAGCTTCAGTTAGATTGGGTTTGCATACACAGGTTTCAATTTACTTTAGCTTGACATGATATGGAAAATAGGACTTTCGAGTTTTTGAAAACTTTTAAGCGTGTGTGCAGAAATGTGCGTAACTTGTAATTTCATATAAACTGCGAAACACACTGCATATCAAATCGAATATCTCTTCGAACCAGACAAAATTCATCGGGCATGACCCCATAGCATAACATAAGCGTTTTAAGTCATAAAGCCCGAATCTTAGCAATTAAAAGGGCTTCTAAACGTTAATCAGTTTTTGAGTATTTTTGTAATTTATATTTGTTATAACAATTAACAGATATATTTAGAAGACAGAAAATAAATCAATCACACAAAAAAAACGATATACGTGGTTCACCAATTTGGATACATCCACGGGGGTTTTTGTTTTTTTTAAGTGATAAGTCTTTGAATTACGATTTCATTTCGAAAATGGTGAATGATTAAGAGGCAAAGAATCAAAACCGGAATTCCGAATTGATAAGTTGTTTGATTTTGTATCTGAATTCATTATCTCGAAACGATTAAAAAATTAAAAAAATTTAAAAAAAAAAAAAAAAAAACGTAAATGCATTATGAAACAGTAAACAGTTTAAAAAAAAAATTACCCAAAACCAAATATGAAACAGTGGCTTTCAGAGGCTTTCAGAGGCAATTCAGCAACATTTTAACCTCTTAAAATTAAGAGGCTTTTAAGAGCCTTTAAGTCTTATTTCAAAAAAAAAAACAAATACACTTATTTTTCTAATCCTCTTAATGAATAAGAGTTAAGAGGCATTTAAGGCTGAAAACAAAAAAACAAACGACCCCACTGCATATCAAATCGAATATCTCTTCGAACCAGACAAAATTCATCGGGCATGACCCCATAGCATAACATAAGCGTTTTAAGTCATAAAGCCCGAATCTTAGCAATTAAAAGGGCTTCTAAACGTTAATCAGTTTTTGAGTATTTTTGTAATTTATATTTGTTATAACAATTAACAGATATATTTAGAAGACAGAAAATAAATCAATCACACAAAAAAAACGATATACGTGGTTCACCAATTTGGATACATCCACGGGTAGATGGCAATAATATTATTATTAACTGACAATCACCAAATACAATCTATAATTTAATGCACGAATTCTTGATCATAAGAATTAACAATTGTGCAAACCATATAATTTACTATTCCCTCCACAATATTTTCTTAGAGTAAAGAATTTATGTGCAGAAATTTCAGCATTGGATGAACCAATTAAAGAGCCTCGCTTGAGAAGATATCTCATTCGAGGAGTGAAGGAGTATTTACCGTTCATTACATCAGTGCAAGGATGGGCGAACCAACCTAGCATTGAGGAGTTGGAGAATTTGTTGTCGAACCAAGAATCATTGGCTAGAAAAATGGTGGGAGTACATGTTACCGGTAAATCTGTAGCTATGGTAGATGATGTTCTTTTCTCGAAAGGGAAATGGAAAAATAAGAGTTCAACAACCAAAGGAACAACTAGCAATTATCACGAGAAGAAGTCCAATTCAAAAAAATCACCGAAGGAAGTAGGGTACAAGCAAAAGACGTGTTACAGGTGTGGGCGGATTGGGCACATCAAAAGGTTCTGTCGTGTAAAAATTGAAGACGGGAACTTAAGCACCGAGAAAGATGGGGACTGTGATCAGAGAATTGTTTCTCAAGTGAGGTAGTTGATGTTAATACCTCTGTTTGACTATGAGACGGACTGGATATTTGATTCCGGCTGCACCTATCACCTCACTGGAAATGATTTGCTGTAGTCCAAAGCTCAAGATCATCGAGGGAAACGAGTCATTGTTACAGCAGATAATTCCATTCATTCAGTGACGAAAGAGGGAAGTGTAAATGTCAAGGTAAATAATTCTGAAAGTGATAACATTGTTTTAAATAGTGTTTATCATGTTCCTGGAGTATGCAAAAATCTAGTCTCAGTTTCTCAAATTAGTGATTCTGGGAAGTATGTTCTTTTTGGGCCTAGTGATATTAAGGTGTTAGGGGAAGTAAAAGAAATTGTTGGTGTTGTTGTTTATAGTGGAAATAAGAAGTCTAACCTATTTGTATTGTCTGCATCTGAGGCCTATGTGGAAAGAACAGGCCAAAATAATAGTGCAGCCCTTTGGCATTCAAGGTTGGGACACGTTGGCTATAAGCATATGAAGTATGTAATTGGACGCCCAAAAATAGAAAGTGTGAAGTATGTAAGTGGACGGAGGGAGTATGTTTCAAGGAATTTCTTGTCTCTCTGTTTCTATAGATACTTATGATCAAGAATTCGTGCATTAAATTATATGGATGAACCATTATAATTTACTATTCCCTCCACTCATTTTCTTTCCTATTTTACTTTTACACTCACAACATTTATATCATTATTTTTTTCCTTAATCCACGCGTGAACAGTAACTGTGAACTATGTAAGTGGACGGAGGGAGTATAGAATTATTGATCTTTATCACACTAGAAATTACAATAATTAAACTGATAGAGAATAAGGCTTATTTATACGGCCTATTAACCTTGCAAGGTTTTAGAGTCCTGCACCAAATCTGTCGCTGATCAATCCCAATCCGTACTAGGGCGCGATCGCCCTTGTATATGACGTGATCGCCCCGTCCGTCCAAACAGGCACCGCGCGATCGCCCCTTAATAGGGCACGATCGTCCCAAAATTCCTAAGACTCCGCGCAGTCACGCTCCTGCCTGTCGCGGTCGCTCCTTAGGTGCTGTCACATGAACTATCAATTTGTCCCTTGTTCAATCCTATAACCTGTTATCAAGTTAGATGGCATCAAACCCAACAATATTCAATTAGATTATTTTTGTTAAGGGTTTTGATAAATATAAATACTATATTTTAGGGTTTTGAATACAATTTTTTTTCGTTTGATATTGAATTCTATTTTCGATTTTTGATACTTTTTAAAGTAAACGAAGGTTTAGAATCAATTACTTACTGGTAATTGCAAATGATTCAAAGTAATCGATTATATTTGCGTCAACAGACGAAAATAATTCACGCCTTGGCAAAATTAGGTTGATTAATTACATGCACATGTACTGAAGTATATCTATTGAGTCAATTTGAGCAATTGCACAATTTTGCAGTTAATTTAAAGTTTGGAAAAATTGCAAAAAAATCACTGAAGCCATGTACGAAGGGGATGAGTGCTTGGTTGTTTTTTCTACTTTGTTCAATTTGTACCCAATTTCATCTCTTAAGTAAAAGAAAGCTCAGGACATCATGTAAAACACCATATTCTGCAATCCCGTATGAGTGTTAATTTGTTCATTTTTTTCTTTTTATATTTTTTTGATTGTTTGATTTTGAAATGTTTGATATTTTTGTTGTTTTGCTTTTTTTGGGTTTTGAACAAATTTAGAATGACGCCTTTTGGTGTGGTGAGATGGTGGCAGAAGGTTGTGGTAAGACGGTAGAAGAAAGTGGTGACAGATGGTGGTGAGTGATGGGTGTTGGTGATATATTTAATGGAAAAGATAGCATAATTGAAAACAAAATTAAATATGAATAGCTAAAGTAAAAAATTAAAGAAAATTAGTAACATGTGAAAAGATTAATAAGTCAGAAACTAATTTACAATAATTTAAACCCCATAAAAAGTTAATGGGGAATGAACTATCGAAAATACCCCTTTAAAATATGATCACATATGTGCCGTACATGCATGATTATTTAATGAAAAAAAAGTAATCCCGTTAGTGACAGTGATCATGGATAAAAAAAAAAAAAAAAAGTTCAATGGTGAAATACTCAAAAAATAAAGAGTACAATAATTTTATTTGCAATTGTTCCTTAAAGTTTTGAGTATGATTTAATACCTGTGATGAATTGCACAGTACTTCTGTTTTTTCATTTCATTTCAAATCCCAAATTAATAAATGGTGAATGCCACTTGTAATATGATCATTAGTGAAGCAATAACTTGAAAAGGAAACCTAAATTAAATTTGAATTAAATAATTTATGCATGATACTCAAGGCAATAATGTTAGTCACTAATGATTGCCACAGTTGCAATCAGGGGAGAAAATCAGTTTCTGGTACACACCAATGACGTAGCTTATCATTCTCCAAAAATCACTCTCTTCTAATTAAAATTGGGGCACATGAAAATTAACAGAGAATATATATCAAAAAAAGGTATTATAATTAAAATATTATATGTAAGAAAGTGATTATTAATATGAAAAATGAGATAAAAATTGTTAGTAAAACCTACATTTAAGGCTCCGTTTGTTTCACGGAAAATGAATTCTGGAAAATGATTTTCAGAAAAATATTTTTCGAAAAAGGAAAACGTTTTTCGAAAAATGTTTTCTCCTGAAAAATGTTTTCCAGAAAAGGAAAACGTTTTTCGAAAAATATTTTCTCTTGTTTGATAAATCTTAAGAAATTGCTTTCCGAAAAACAATTTTCGAGAAGTTTGTGAAAAAATAATTTTAATATGGATGGGTGGGGTAGGCAGGGAAGCGAAAAAAAAAATGAGTATTTTTTTTTTTGGGGGGGGAGGGGTAGGGGGTAGGCGGGGTGGGGGTATGGGGTTGGTTGGGGTAGACAGGGAAGCGAAAAAAATGAGTAAAAAAAAATTTTTTTTTTGGGGGGGGTTAGGGGGTAGGGGTAGGCGGTTGGGTGGGGTAGACGGGAAGCGAAAAAAAATGAGTAAAAAAAAATTTTTTTTTTTTTTTGGGGGGGGGGGGGTTAGGGGGTTGGGTGGGGTAGACAGGGGAGCGAAAAAAAAAATTTTGGGGGTGGGGGGTGGGTGGGGTGGGTGTAATGCTAGAAGTTCTCCGGAAAACGATTTTCTTAGGTGAAATTCGGAACTTGTTTCCCTTAGGAAACAAGCCTATTTTTCATTGATCGGAAAATGTTTTTCGTTGACTTCATTTTTCGTGGTTTTACCAAACACCGGAAAATGGGAAAAACATTTTCTCCATTTTTCGGTATTTCATAAACCACGGAAAATATTTTTCGAAAAACGTTTTTCAGACATTTTTCTGAAAACAAACGAAGCCTAAGTGTGCAACTATGACAAGTGAAGTACGATAAATATTATAAGAGCAATGCTAGCTAGAGAAACAAAATAAGTTTACAAAAAAGATAAATTCAAATCGAGATGTGATATTTTATTGATTACATTGATCGTAAATCCGTTACACCTTAATTAAAAATATCAACAAATAATGATATACTGCCTTCGTCCCAGCCTAGTGTGAATCAAAATGTTGGGCACACCGATTAAGAAAAAGTAAGAGAGAGAAAAAGTGGAGAGAGAATGTTGTGAGTATAAAAGTAAAATATGAGAGAGAATGAGTGGAAGGAATAGTTAGGAGAGAGAATGTTGTGAGTGTAAAAGTAAAATAGGAGAGAGAATGAGTGGGGTAAATAGTGAAGATTCCCTTTCATTTTGGACAGTTCACATTCGGCTGGGACGAATCAAAAGGGAAATAAGTGTACACTCGACTGGGTCGGATGGAGTATATATTCTAAAACCTTAGTTGACCCGGTCAACTTTCAGGTTAAAATTCAAGTTATATCTTTTTAATTAAAATATTTTCACGTTAAAATACAAGTTATATCTCTTTAATTAAAATATTAGATATTAATCTAGTGGATCGAGCATCGCTCCTAGGATCATGTGTTGCTGCTCCAAGGAGCAGTGATTGGCTACCAGGATCTAATCATTTTTTAATTTTGTGGTAGAAATCTATTTAGTAGTTGTTATCATATTTCTCTTTCCCCACTTAAATTACAAAAAAAAATAAAAAAATCGTAATTGCACTAAAATTAAGGTCATGTAACTAATATAAGTCGACGTGCATATAGATAGTTAAGTACAAGATATTAGTGGGATATGAAATAGTAAGCAAGTTGATATAAATATAACAAGTGAATCCTATTAATTAAGAAATATTATAATTTTTTTATTTTTAAATTTTGCAAATTTTAATACGACATTAAGGCTTCGTTTGTTTGGGGGAAATGTTTTCCCCATTTTTCGGTATTTGGTAAATATCGAAAAATGAAGTCAACGAAAAATATTTTTCGGGTCAATGAAAAATGAGGTTGATTTATAAGGAAAATGACTTTCTTACCTCTACCTAAGTAACTTGTTTTTCGGAAAATATTTCCTCATTTTTCTTTGTTTGTATTGATTTTACCTTTAGAAAGTTACTTTAATGAAACTACCAAACATCGGAAAATATTTTCTGGAAAATGTTTTCTTAAGATTCATCAAACATCGAAAAATATTTTTCAAAAAGCATTTTCATTTTTTAAAAAATATTTTTTCAAGAAATTATTTTTCGATAATTATTTTTCGTGAAATAAATGGAGCCTAAATAAATGGGATAACACTAAATGGAATGGGTTGCAATTTGAGCTGGGATAAAAAATGTGGCTGAACATGTGTAACCAGCAGCTCCCCTCTCTCTCTCTCTCTCTCTCTCTCTCTCTCTCTCTCTCTGAGGAGCTGTGTAAATTTGTAATAAAAGTCAAGAAACTTGAATTAAGTTGAATAAATTTACAGAAAGTGTGTAGAGTGAGAACCTAGGCTTTGTTAGCTGCAATGTCATTGACAGTGTTTTAATGGGACAAGACATTAGTTGTACCTTCCATCCCAAGTTTCTAACGAGTATTTCTATAACCGAACATGCAACATGTTACTTTAGCATCGTCGTTATTCAAAATTTCATGATACACATTTCCGTCCTTCTCAATGACACACATTTTCGAATGTTCTTGTGTTATACTCCCTTCGTCCCACAACAAGTGATACACTTTGTCATTTTGGACATTCCACTGATAAGTCATATTTTCTAAAATGAAAACTTTTTAATACTTCTTTATTCATGGGACTCACTTGTCATACTCACAACACTTTTCAAATTTACTATTCTCTCGACTCATTCTCTCTCCTACTCAACTATCTACACTCACAACACATCAATCTTTTCACTTTTTTCTTAATTTTCGTGCGAAGCAGTAACTGTGTCATTTGTTATGGGACGGAGGGAGTATTTCTTCCGTTTCATTTCAAGTGAGCCATTTTTTTTTTGGTCCGTTTCACTTTAAGTGAGCCATTTTATAAATGAAAATATGTGAACAGTGTTTCGGACATTTATATCCTCATAATGTTTACTCCCTCCGTCCCAATGGGCTTAAGAAAAAGTGAAATGGCACGGGAATTAAGGAATATTATTATAGTATTAGGAGAGAGAATGAGTGGAAGAAGTGTTGTGAGTGTGAAAAATTAAATAGGAGAGAGAATGGTTTTAGGGAATAGTAAATTATAATGGTGTTGTGAGTATTAAAATAATGTAGGAGAGAGAATGAGTGGAGAGAATAGTGATTTAAGGTTTTCATTTTGAAAATTCTTAAGACTTATGGGACGCCCAAAATGGAAAGTTTTCTTAAGACTTATGGGACGGAGGGAGTATATATTTTCAAAAAAATCATTCATTATATCCTTATAATTTTAACATATTTACAAAAAAATCAATCATTAACTTACTATTCCCCCCACTCATTTTCTCGATCTCCTATTAAATGTTTTTAACTTTTACATTCTTTCTCCTCTAATCTTCTACCCACTTTCAATTATTTATTCATTTTTTTTCAATTATTTATTCATTTTTCTTAAGAAGCGTGCATTTATACCATGGCTCACTTGAAGTGGAACGGAGAGAGTAATAGATTTATATAAAAGATAAAAAATAAATCAAACACATAATAAAATAATATACGTGGTTTAACAATTTAACTACGTTTATCAGCAGAGTAAAAGAATATTATTATCAACTGGCAATTATCGAATATAATATATATTCTAATACACGAATTATTGGTTTTAATAATTTACAATTGTGCAACCCAGAATGTAAAGAGACAAATGAGTAAGAAAACTCTTTAAACACTTATAATTGTTGATCTCTATCATATTATAAATTACATACAAAAAAATGCTAGGTAATAGGGGTAATTTATATTGCTTATTTCTAACCTTACAGGATTTTACAACACTGTACCAAATTTGCCGCAAATCAGGTACAAAATAGGCTAGGGCGTGATCGCCCCCTTTGTCAAGAGACCAGTGCACGGTCCTCCGTTAGGCAGAAATTTGGCGCGACCGCTCCCATTTGTCTGGCGCGGTCACTCCCTCCCTCAGTTACAGAAATTACTACATTTGATGCTAGTTTATTTCTTTAATTTTATGTGTCCAAGTTAGATAACATCAAAACTTAACATCTTGGTAGGACATTTTGATACGACCCCATAAATTATATTGGGCCCTAATAATAAGAAATCAGGCCCAATAGCTAATTAAGGTCCAGGCCCATTGGGCTTAGGCCGCCCAATAGAATTTGCCGTTTCAGCGACATAGAATGAATAGGCTCCTTGGAGCTGTTTTAGACCCCGGCGAGAAGGGACGTGGGGATACCGATTTTAGGGACAATGGGGCTATGCGAAAGACATGGCCGAGCTCATGCTCGCCTCATGAGTAAGAGGAGTACGTTGCTCGCAGGCTACCTAGGTCAGGGCGACATGACAGTTGATGTCGCCCATAATCAGGTTGTCGCCTGAGCGAAAAGGAATTCGAGGCATTACCAGGATGGTACGTTGATTGTCGCCTACGTCCCCAACCCTAAGTACTTGTGATGGATGACTGATGTGACAAGGTGAACAGTGAAATCCCACTAAGTTGAAGTTGGTTGAGATCACTTCCTTTGGATGATTGACAAGTGTCCCCATAATGCGAGGCACGTAGGGCTTAAAGGATATATAAAGGGTGAATAGTGGTCATTGCATGGTATGTTTTCTCTCTGCATTCTCTCTCTAGATCATCCATTGTTATTCCACCTCCCTTGTTCATCTAACCTTACTCTCATGGGAGAAGTGCAGCCGGAGTCACCCCCGGCCTAGTTTACCTTGTTCCTTGTGTGCAGGCGGCCAACCAAGCAAGGAAGCAGCCGGAGTATCCAGGTCATCTCAGTTCCTGTGCAACCAAAGATTTTTCATGGTAGCATCAGTTGGTTCCGTTGCCGGGACCTGAATGGTAACCTTGTTTGGTTGGATAATGGTTGGGTAAGGTTGGAAAGGTTTATTGAGAAGGTTACGGTGAGTTTGGTTTGGTGTTCTTCAGCTTCGTGTTCTTGCTGAGAGGTGTTCTGAAGGCGGTTATTTGGTGTTGAAGTTGATTGTGATCAGTTTGGGTCGTTTATAAGCCCAGAATATAGTCAAAATGGTACAAGAAAAGGATGCTCGGGCGAGGAGCCCGAGAACCCTATGACGGAAACTCCAAATGCCAAGGATACTCGCAAGGATGCCGCGGGCGAGATCGGAAGCTGCTCGCGAAGGTGATGTCCACACTTCGAGAGCAGATTCGGCCATTAGGAGCGCCGTAGGCGAGAAGATAGAGAGCGAGAAGCGAGAAACAAAGGAAAGGAAGGACGGCGAGACCCATTCCATCTAAAACCCAGAGTGCCGGGGCCGAAGGCGAACGGCTAAGAAATGAGAATGCCTATATGATGAAGGTTCTCGCGAATAATGAGCGGCTAAAAAGATAGGCCGGGCCCTACTGTGATCCCGCTTTGAGATGTCGGTCGAGGTCGAAGGGCGAGATAGAGGAAGGCAAAGCGCCAGATCGAAATGCATCCAAGAGGGATGAAGGGCGGACGAGGAACATGTCGCCGCACGAGAATGAAGAAAGGGTTCGCAAGCATCAAGAGGATGAAAGAGCGAGATGCGAAAGGGTCAAGAGGAGACGTGCGGATCGTATTGAAGAGGAAGGATTTATCATAAGTCGGGAAATTCGCGAGATGACTCTTACTATTTTGGATATGAAAGCGATGAGGGATCCACGGCCAAGCGAGAGATTATGTGCCAAGTCGCTCGAGGTATTCCGATGATGATACATATGTAAGGAAAGGTCCCGATCAAGGCACTCCGAGCGAGCTCGTCGAGAAGAAGTGTCGCTACGAGATAGAGATCGTAGGCGGCGAGAAAGGATTGATAGAGAAAGGGGTGGTAGAGAAAGGGCGCGGAAAGCCGCCGAAGCCGACAAGATTGCGGAAGCTATTAGAGTGGCCGAAGCTTTGAAAGCCGTAGAATTAGCCAAAGCCGCAGAATTGGAGAAGGCGAAGAAAACTGAAGATGATAAATGGAAATCCGAAATGGTGGAGATGGCTAAGAAAATTAAAGAGTTGGAAGCGGGAAACCAAGCCCCGGGGAAGTGAAAAGGTTCTTATTTGGCCCCGTTTGTAAAGAGCATTGATTGCCGCCGACCTGCTTTCCGCATGCCAAATCTACCGAGTTATTCGGGGAGCACTAGAGCTAACACTCATATTGGAGGGTTTGAGGTAACATTGTCGGCTGGCGGCCGAACAATGAAGCTATAATCTGCAAGGCGTTTGCGAGCACCCTTGCGATCACGCACTTTGGAATAGTTCTTGGCGCGGCCAGCGGAATCGGTGATGGGGTATCGGGATCTCAAAATAAGTTTTTGGCGAGATTCGGTGGATCGGGAGCGCGGCCGCTCAAAAGACCGAATTGTGTAGTTTGAAGCGTACGAAGGAGAAAGCATTTCGGCTTTCACGAGATAGATTTATGGAGGTCGTAAACCGGATTGCGGGACGTCGATCGAAGCGAGATTATTATGCTATTTAACTCAGGGTTGTTGCCAGGCCTGTTCAAGGCGGAGTTCTGTATGCGCTTGCCGAAGACAACCGGTGAGTTGTACGAAAGGGTTAGAGCTTATCGTAGTGGTTTTGAGAAGGAAGCTGTTAAGGCCGCCCCGCCTGCAGCAAGCTCCGGCAAGAAAAGTGCCAAAGAGCGGATTGAAGTTGTCAAAGAGGAAAGCAAGGTTGATCGAGGAGGTTGCAGTGGATCTCGCACTGGCGGAAACAAAGGGGGTCGAGGTAGAGGTCAGGAGCAAGGAAGGATCATTAAGTTTAGTAAGTTGAACACTACTTTGAGCGAGATTTGGAGGAAGGAGGAATTTCCAGAGCCTTACCCCATTCGAGAAGATACTTATGGGGCTCGGGATCCAAGCAAATATTGCGATTTTCACAAAGACAAGGGGCATACAATAGAAGACTGTTATAATTTGAGAAAGTTGATTCAAGTCAGGATTGATAAAGGCGACTTCAAACAATATCTCGAGAACCTGCGAGGCGAGAAGAAGGAGGGCGACAAGATAGAGCCCGGGTCGAAACGTAGTCGATGTGATTCAGGACCCATTACAAGTGTCGCGCGGTTGGACAATCAAATAATGATGTTGGCGCACGTTTTGATATTCCCCGTTTGCCGCCGGCGAAAACAAGGTGATTAGTTTTCGAGAAGTGAGTTTGCCGCAACAAAGGGTCATAGGAGCCAACTGTTATCATCACCATATGCCAGGAAACAATGTAGTACAGCGCGTGATGGTTGATTCGGGAGCTAGCGAGGAATGTGTTGTATTATGAAGCCTTGAAAGGATGAACTACTCGACGCTAATGCGGTGCCCTACCGGGGATGCCTTGAAGGATTTACAAACCACTCTGTTAAGGTGAAAGGGACAATCTGTTGGAGGTAGAGATTGGCGAGGCGGGTGGTCGAAGCGAGATGGTGGAGTTTTTGTGATTGATTTGGTTTCCGCTTACAATGCGATAGTTGGAATTCCCTTTTTGTTAAGTTTTGAAATGGTCTGTCCATCCCGCATCGAGAGGGTAAAGTACCCCACGGCCCGTGGCATTGGGTACATCGAAGAGTGAGGCTATCTCGGTTGCGAGAAAAAAGAAGGAGATGGTAAAAGCAAAAGGAAAGCCACTTGTTCATTGGTGACAAGTCGATTCTCGCCAACCGAGGATAAATATGGTTGAGCTTGGTGAATGCGAAAATGATTCGGCGATAACGGAGAGTTTGGAGAATGGCAAGGCTGCGATTATCGGCGAGCGCAAAGGGCACCGGAGATGGTTGAAGAAGTAATCAAAGTTTTGGTGGGCGAGATTCCGGCCCGGTGGAGCGCCGGCGAGAATGCTAAAGGCGAGATGGTTTTGGGGATTGAAGTTGTGAATGGGACGCCAAGCTTAAGCTATGCTAGGGTGAGTACAGGTTTGTCGACATGGGGAACCCGGGGTTGAGGAGATCGTGATTGAGGAGATTTTTGATAGTGAATGCGAGGAAGATTGCGAGATGATAGAGGTGGAAACCCAGATGGGTGGCCTACGGGAAAGACATTTGCGATTACGGAAAGATGATTCCCTTGAGCCGGGAGAGTAAGAAGCGGAAAGGATAGAGGTTGAGACTTTGAAGACGCGAGATGAGCCCGAGCTCCGGGCGGGGAGGAGCTAGAAGAAGTGGAGATCGGCCGTTACTTCCGGAGCGGCGAGTTAAGATCGGGAAACAATTGTTCGGGGATGAGCGAGAACAACGGTGGTCGAATTTCTTAAAGATAATTTGGATGTGTTTGCATGGCGGCTTTGAGGATATGAAGGGAATAGATGAGAATGTCGCTTTACATTGCACGAATGCGAGATCCTAATGTAGAGCCGTTCAGCGAAGGTCGAACATTTGTCGCGAGAAAAGGAAGGCGCGGTTTTGAAAGAGGTGGATAAATTGTTGAAGGCGGGAATCATTGAGCGGATTCGGTATCCAGTGGTTAGCTTGTCCCGTAATGGTTTTAAAGTCAAATAAGAAGTGGAGAATGTGCATTGACTTTACTGATTTGAATACCGCCTGTCCCAAAGATTGTTACCCGCTACCTAGAATTGATAAATTGGTGGATTCGATTGCCGGCCATAGAGTCTTCAGCTTCATTGATGCGTATTCGGGGTATCATCAAATCAAGATGTGCGAAAATGATAAGGCTAAAACGGCTTTCCGAACCCCTAAAGGAAATTTCTGTTACAAGATGATGCCATTCGGTTTGAAGAATGCCGGAGCGACTTATCAGTGAATGGTGAATGAGGTTTTCAAGTCGCAGATTGGGCGAAACCTGGAAGCATATATAGATGACATGGTGATAAAAACAAAGGAGTATGATCATGTGTTGGATCTCGCCGAGACATTCGAAAATTTGAGGAGAAACTCAATGAAATTGAATCCCAGCAAGTGTACGTTTGGAGTGACTGCGGGAAAATTTTTGGGCTTTCTGGTGAATAGGCGCGGGATAGAAGCTAATCCCGAAAAAATTCAGGCTTTATTGGAGATGTCGCCGCCCCGGTCGATACGCGAGATACAAAGGTTGAATGGGAGGATTATAGCCTTGGGGAGATTCATTTCTAAGCTGGCCGAAAAGTGTTTGCCGTTCTTTAAGGTGTTGAAGGGGGTGAAGAGTTTTGCTTGGGACGAAGAATGTGATGCCGCATTTGAACAGATGAAAGTATATCTGGGTAAGCCGCCGTTATTATGTAGTCCTGTTGAGGGAGAAGAGTTATTTGTTTATTTGGCGGCTTCAGACTTGGCAGTGGCAGCAGTTCTTGTGCGAGAAGAAGGGATTCAAAGACCGATTTACTATGTGTCTAAGAGCATTGAGCGAGGTAGAGTCAAGGTACTTTAATGCCGAGAAGTTGGCCTATGCTTTGGTAGTGGCCGCGAGAAAATTGAGAGCTTATTTTGTCGCACATACCATTGTTGTATTAAGTGACGCTCCCTTGAGAAAGATTTTGCAGCGACCTGATGCCGCGGGAAGATTCTTGAAATGGTCGGTTGAGTTAGCGAGTTTGATTTAAAGTATGAAGCTCGCCGGGCAATTAAGGCGCAGGCGCTGGCAGATTTCATCGTTGAGACATCTTTTGTTAAGTCGCAGGAGGAGTTGATGGAAGATTTAGTGAAGAAGAAAGCGGAAAAGAAGATAGGGCCCTGTTTGCGGGAAAAGGAGGAAAGGCCATTTGATTGCTGGGCTTTGTATGTTGATGGGTCGTCCTCGAAGGATAAGGGCGGTGCGGGAATCACTCTGACTTCGCCGGATGGAGAAGTAAAGTATGAGAAAGCCCTGAGATTTAAGTTCAATGTTTCGAATAATCAAGCAGAGTACGAGGCTTTGATTGCCGGGGTAGAATTAGCGCGAGATATTGGGTTGACGAAGATAGTGATTCACTCGGATTCCCAGTTAATTGTCAATCAGATAAATGGCGAGTATGGAGTTTTGAATGTGGTGCTAACAAAATATTGTGACTTGGCGAGAAGTTTATTAAAAAGTTTTGAGTTCTGGGAGTTGGTGCGAGTTGATAGAGCGATGGTCGCGAGGCGATGAATTGAGTAGGACGGCGGGATCCCGAGGAGCGGAAACAGCTTGCCGATGAGCCAATGATTGAATATGTGGATATGCCGGTGATCGATAGACCGATTGTCCGAGATCGTCGATGGCGAGAAGGATTGGGTTGTGGAAATGAAGGAATTTCTAGATAAAGGAGAGTTGCCGCCAGATGAGGGTAAGGCGAAAGTGATAAAGGCAACATCCCCAAGATTCACTGTGCAAGATGGAGTATTGTATAGGAGGTCTTTTTCAAAACCACTAATGAGGTGCGTTGAGCCGGCTGGTTTCGAAGGTTTTGTTCGAGATCCATGAGGGGTATGTGGTGGCCATCCCGGGCGAGAAAGTTAGGCGACAAAGTGTTGTTCCATGGATATTGCGCAAGCACGAGGAAAGATGCGGAGATGTATGTGAAGAAGTGCGAGAAATGTCAAAGATTCGGCAACATTCCCGAATTCCCGCCATGAGCAAACTCCTATTGTCTTGAGCACGGCCATTCGACATGTGGGGATTGATTTGATAGGGCCATTCCCAAAAGCCAAGGGTGGTTGTCGGCATGTGGTTGTCGCCGTGGATTATTTCACAAAATGGGCGAGGCGAAGGCGTTAGCGACAATCGGCGAAGATCAAGTTATAAAGTTTGTGCAAGAAAACATTTGGTGTAGATATGGGGTTCCAAGGGCTATTATTTCAGATCACGGCACTCGGTTCGGGAAAAAGTTTTCAGCGGAATGCTCAGGTCAATGTCAAACATTGGATGGCAGCAGTATATAGGCCGCAGTGCAACGGTCAGGCGGAGGCGGCAAACAAGCGGGTCATTGTCGCCTTGCGCAAAAATCTGGAAGGAAGAAGTGGAGCATGGGTGGAGGAGTTGCCTATTGCTTTGTGGTATGTGCGTACTCTTTTGTTAAAGGCTCGGCCGGGGAAACCGCTTTGCCCTTACCTATGGATGCGAGGCTATGGCACCGCGGAGATGGCTTTGCCGACATACTGTGGGTTTACTATGACGAGGCGAGAAACGGCGAGGCGGTGTAATGATCTGGACTGATTGATGAGAAGAGAATGTATGCAAGAATGAAGATGATTAATTATAAGCGAGAAGATGAAAGCCCGGCATGATAAGCGAGTTAATGGAGGTCCTTCAATGTTGGAGATTGGGTTTGAGGAGTGTTGAAGCGACGGGGGCCAAGCCGGATTCACCAAGTTAAACGAGAAATGGGAAGGACCGTTCTAGATTTCGAGTGTGGTGCGGGAAGGAACCTATAGATTGAGGAAACCAGATGGTGAAGAATTGAAGAATGCTTGGAGTGTCGACCATCTCAAGCAGTTCTATCATTGAAGCCGTGGCGACATCATGTTCATTTCGATTTTTGCCTTTTGACCTGAAAGAAAAGTTACATAACTTTTTCTTGTAAATGGTTCTTTTGATTGTCAAAGGAGAAAGTTATGTAAAATTTGGTGTTCTAGGAACTATGTAATGTCTATATGATAAAAATGATGGCGAGGCGTTTCTCTCGACATGTTATGGTGCGTTTTTATATTTGTAAGATACTCTAATGATATGGTTTTGATTATTGCATGAAGAAAGCTTGAAGAGGGCGGACAAAGAGGTTGCCGCTAAAGCTTGAAGAGAGGCGGACAAAGAGGTTACCGCTAAAGCTTGAAGAGGGCGGACAAAGAGGTTGCCGCTAAAGCTTGAAGAGGGCGGACAAAGAGGTTGCCGCTAAAGCTTGAAGAGGGCGGACAAAGAGGTTGCCGCTTAAAGCTTGAAGAGGGCGGACAAAAGAGGTTGCCGCTAAAGCTTGAAGATGGCGGACAAAAGAGGATTCTTTGCTAAAGCTTGAAGAGGGCGGACATGGTCGCGGATTAAAAACTGGAAAACGAATCAGCTTGGAGAAAGGGGAGGCGGCTTGGAGATAACGGTTTCAAGTCGCCAAACCTTGCGGCTTGGAGATAACGGTTTCAAGTCGCGGTGCACGGAGATAACGGTTTCGAGGCACCTAGAAAAGTCCGGCTTTTTAACGGGCGAGAAAGGGGAGCGGCTTGGAGATAACGGTTTCAAGTCGCCAAACCTTGCGGCTTGGAGATAACGGTTTCAAGTCGCGGTGCACGGAGATAACGGTTTCGAGCACCTAGAAAAGTCCGGCTTTTAACGGGCGAGAAAGGGGAGGTGACTTGGAGATAACGGTTTCAAGTCGCCAAACCTTGCGGCTTGGAGATAACGGTTTCAAGTCGCGGTGCACAGAGATAACGGTTTCGAGGCACCTAGAAAAGTCCGGCTTTTAACGGGCGAGAAAGGGGAGGCGGCTTGGAGATAACGGTTTCAAGTCGCCAAACCTTGCGGCTTGGAGATAACGGTTTCAAGTCTTGGTGCACGGAGATAACGGTTTCGGGCACCTAGAAAAGTCCCAGGACTTTTTAACGGGCGAGAAAGGGGAGGTGACTTGGAGATAACGGTTTCAAGTCGCCAAACCTTGCGGCTTGGAGATAACGGTTTCAAGTCGCGGTGCACAGAGATAACGGTTTCGAGCACCTAGAAAAGTCCCGGCTTTTAACGGGCGAGAAAGGGAGGTGACTTGGAGATAACGGTTTCAAGTCGCGAGCCTTGCGGCTTGGAGATAACGGTTTCAAGTCGCGGTGCACGGATATAACGGTTTCGAGGCACCTAGAAAAGTCCGGCTTTTAACGGGCGAGAAAGGGGAGGTGACTTGGAGATAACGGTTTCAAGTCGCCAGCCTTGCGGCTTGGAGATAACGGTTTCAAGTCGCGGTGCACGGAGATAACGGTTTCGAGACACCTAGAAAAGTCCAGGCTTTTAACGGGCGAGAAAGGGAGGTGACTTGGAGATAATCGGTTTCAAGTCGCGAGCCTTGCGGCTTGGAGATAACGGTTTCAAGTCGCGGTGCCTGGAGATAACGGTTTCGGGCACCTAGAAAAGTCCGGCTTTTAACGGGCGAGAAAGGGAGGTGACTTGGAGATAACGGTTTCAAGTCGCCAAACCTTGCGGCTTGGAGATAACGGTTTCAAGTCGCGGTGCACAGGAGATAACGGTTTCGAGCACCTAGAAAGTCCGGCTTTTAACGGGCGAGAAGGGGAGGTGACTTGGAGATAACGGTTTCAAGTCGCCAAACCTTGCGGCTTGGAGATAACGGTTTCAAGTCGCGGTGCCTTGAGATAACGGTTTCAGGCACCTAGAAAAGTCCGGCTTTTAACGGGCGAGAAGGGGGAGGTGACTTGGAGATAACGGTTTCAAGTCGCGAAACCTTGCGACTTGGAGATAACGGTTCCAAGTCGCGGTGCACGGAGATAACGGTTTCGAGGCACCTAGAAAAGTCCGGCTTTTAACGGGCGAGAAGGGGAGGTGACTTGGAGATAACGGTTTCAAGTCGCCAAACCTTGCGGCTTGGAGATAACGGTTCCAAGTCGCGGTGCCTGGAGATAACGGTTTCAGGCACCTAGAAAAGTCCCAAAATTGTATTGCGACCTGGAAGAGCGAAATGCGAGGTCAAGCGTAACTTTACCAAAAAAGGGGAAAAGTTGTTAAAACCTAACTTTGATTAACATCTTAGTTAGTTGGTTTTGATAAAGGAATACATATACAGAACAGGGTTTATATCAAAAGAGGAAATCTGTTATATTCATCTCTCAGTTTATCTGACAGTTATGAATCTAACAATAAATCCATCAATAACCTAAATCACTTTCGCAAAGTGTGTTATGCAAATGATCTTAAGAATAGAGTAAGGCTGCCTAAAGACAAACCTCACTCTTTTGGAGGGAGTAGAATGTATATAGGTAAGTTATGAGAAAGGAGTCTTCGATAAACTATCGAAGCGAAAAAGGTAGAATTTCAACGCAAATTGCAATAAGCAGAGTAATAACAAAGTATAGAGTTGGAGTCGCATGGCGACATAATGAAGCATCAAAGAAAGTTTATGAAAGCAAAGGTTAAGGCGAGATGTCAATCGCGGCATCTAAACTATTGTAGAGCAAATGTTAAGGCGAGAATACACAATAATCAAAGGCATAACAAAGTCGATAAGAGCGACATCGAAGTTATAACGAAGCAAAAGTTTAAGAACCACATATGGGTACATAAAGTAAAGTATCAAGTCGCAAACCGCGACACCACATTAAAAAGAGCATAAATGTTTAAGTCGCAAACCGCGACGAAAAACCGCAAAAGACCAAGTATCAAATTGTCTAAGTCGCAAACCGCGACACCAATCCAAAAAAAAAAAAAAACTGTTTAAGTCGCAAACCGCGACATTCCCAAAAGCATACTATTGTTTAAAAGGCAAGAAAGTAAATTGTCTGAGAGCCAACCACAAAACATTGTTTAAGAAAAAGAACCACAGTAACTCAGGAGGCAGAGGGTTGTGTTTCACCAACGGAGATTCGGGCAGCACGGCGGGCATCGCGAGCGGCATTTTTAGCGGCGAGGAGAGCTTTACCTTTCTCGCCAATTAGTTCCACCCACATTGACAGAGCGTCGTTATCGATGAGGGCAGGAGGTTCCCAGGTCGGCTTGCCCAGAAGCTCATCTTCCGCAGCCAAAGCCTTCAGCTCTCCCTCTTCATAAGGGACAATGGAGTGACCGCGGCGACAAAAGTCGCTGTAGATCTGCTCCGAGCCCCATTTCGCAATCAGTTCAGGAGTTATAGCCAGGATGTCCCAGAGCTTGCCGCCGCTGCCCGCATGGCGTGAAGTAAGGCCTTGTCGTACATATCCATGGCATCAGTTTCCGCTCTCTCTTTGTTGGCGGCAATCTCCGCGATCAGGTCTTCATTCTTGGTAGTCAGGGCCAGGTTATCGGCTTCAAGGGCTTGAATCTTCTCTTCTAGCGCCACCTTTTCTGCGGCAACCTCCTTCAATTTATCCTCGGCTGCGAGGCCTTGTTCTCGCTTGCCTTCGGCACCTCAGAGGCCTTGATTTGCTCGCCTGCGGTTTTGCCAAATCCCTCTCCATCTCGCCACATACGCCCTTGTATTTTTCTCTCTCCGGCTGCGCGCTTGCGAACCTTATCCGCTTTCTCGGCTTCACGCATCGCCAGTTTATACTTGTCCCTGAATCCACGCAAAGTACTCGCCACCTGTGAAAATTCGGGAAAAGTTAATAGTATGAGGGAGGTTGACGAATTAGAAGTAGATTACCAAGTGAAAAGTGTTACACGACAAGCACTTACGCTGCAAATACGAAGGCCGACAAAATTTAAAGATAAATCAACATCTTGTTCAACCACTTCTCTTATGGCCGCCCTGTCGCAAGTCCGTTCAAGTATGCCGGCGCCGATAAGACTATTGTGAGGATCACGAGAATGAAGGTTAAAGCCTTCCGGCGGGGAAGCGAGGCGATTTCCACACCAAGGTTATATAAGTCCTCTCTCTCAGTGGGCATCTCAAACCCTTCCACGAGCCGGCTCACCAATTCGGCCTCCCCCGGTGGATTCTTCTATCGGTTCAGTTTCCTCCTCTGTTCGCACCCTTTTGTGAGCGCGAGAACCAGAGGGCTGGGGGGACTTGACTGGCGGGACAGGCTCTATCACAGCAACCTCAACATCTTCTTCACCTGCTTCTACTTCCATTCTCTCTTCCTGCTGAACGACAGATGATCTCAGAGGAGTTTTCGCTCTGCTTGATTTTCGTGATTGCCCTGCTGCCCTCTCGGCGGCAACCGCAGCTTTCTCGCGAGCAATCGCCTCGGAGTCATCTCCGTCGCGAGAAATGGGGAGCTCTATCTCCTGGGCCTTGGATAGATCGGCTTGGCGGGCGTTTGTAAGTCGCTTACGACGACCATCAGATCTCGCCGCGGCATTGGCACGTCTGTCAGAGATGTCCATGTGTCGAAAACCTGGGCCAGGAAAAGGTGTTAAATAAAGAGAAATAGAAAAACAAAGTAAAGGATAAAGGGAAATGAAATACGTACTTAAAACCTCAAACATAGCATTGCAGCAATGATCTTTCTTTTTGCAAGGCCCGCACTCGGAGGCGAGAACATCCCCAGAATGGCGTTCCCAACCAGGGTACGGGTCTAGTGGTTTGATGATCAAGCGAGGTTCATTGTCAGGATAGCGATAATCGGGAAGACCAACTTTCCTAAGCAGAGAAGGGCGAGATAGTATATCCCGCCATGAAAACAACGCTAGCCCCGTATCTGAGGCATTTTCCAAAACCTTAAAAAAAAATTCTTTCAACCTGGAGTCGCCAGAAACTAAGGCATTTCGGGTTATGATCTTTGTATATATGTCGCCAAGATCGCATGGATGGGTCCAGCCTATGCGGGATATAATTAGAAGTGGGTTGGATTGCCAGTTGTGGACTTTTCTAGGTAAGGGGGTCAGAAGCCTAGGACTCTTGTACTTGACAGAGAGGCGGTTTTCAACTACGCCCTGCCTCTGAGACACCGAAGTATAACCATCAAACAAATTTACAAAAAGGGGAAGTGTGGGTTCTTGCTTTAAGGCCCTACAAATTACTATGTAGCTCGTAAGGACCCTGATAGCATTGGGATGAAGGTCCACTATGGCGGCTTGGGAGTGGATTAAGACAGCGACAAGGAAGGGGTCTATTGGTATCCTAAGGCCAGCGTCTAACTGAGACGGAAATACAATAACCCCATCTTGTCTATCTCGCATGGCGGCAAGAGATAAGTTACCGACATAAGGTTCTATGTGGTAAATGTCCGGATTAATCCCGTACTTAACATAATAATGAGATTGTAAATGGGAGTGAGAAGAGCTGCTGGAGCCGGCGACCTCAGGGTTGGAAGAACCCTGTGAGACAGGTTGTCGCTCTAGGGTCTCGGCTGCTAAGGTGTCCGAGACATCATGGTCAGATGTTGAGTTTGAAGAAGACATGACTTTGTGAATAGAAGGGAGGACCAAGTAAATTTGGGGGCTACGATAGAGCTAGAAAAATCGGTTTAAGGAAAAGAGATGTCACGGGCGGGGAAGGGGTATAATTTCGTGAAGAAAGTATGCGTAGGGTCGAGTATTATAGGGAGAGGAAAGGGCGACATCCAAACTCATATCGCCTAAGCAAGGAATGAGAATCTATAATTGAGATAAAAGCCCTGCCCCCATCATCTCTTTTTTGAAAACCCTCTCCCACATATTGCGCTCCGACCAGACTTGACAAGTTTTGGTAAAAAGACGACCATTTACAAGAAAATTTAAAATTGCAACTGCGAGAATTCTTGCGAGAATTCAAGCAAGAATTCAAGCGAGAATTCATGCGAGAAGTCAAAGTTAGAGAAATTACCTGGGAAGTTGCAGATTGGAATGAAAGTCTGAAGGAGAAGTTGAAACGGAAGCTTGAGGGCTCTATACGCCATCCTTCTTCTCCTAAAACTCCTTAGGACGCTCCGAAATATGCGGATAAGTTGATTATGGGGGGTGTCTGCGATCTGGGGGAAGTACAGAGTATGAAATGATGATGAGGGGTTTTTAAACTCCAAAAGTATAGGAACGAAACGGTTAGGGGGGGGGGTTTACGAGAGGGAATTAATGGAGTATGATTTTTGAAATTCCCCCCATTATTGTGAATATTTAAGAAGGGACGGCTCGGTTCCCAACGTAAGTGTACGGCCCCCCAACCGTCTGGCTCACCCTCGTTACGACACGTGGCACGTGCGTGACGGACAAGGACTGCTTCCTCGCCCATGCGGAGGATAAACTGCGAGAATCATGCGACATCAAATAAAGTTCTCGCCTGGACCATGAATAATCCGAGGCTTGAACTTGGGGGCTTCTGATACGACCCCATAAATTACATTGGGCCCTAATAATAAGAAATCAGGCCCAATAGCTAATTAAGGTCCAGGCCCATTGGGCTTAGGCCGCCCAATAGAATTTGCCGTTTCAGCGACATAGAATGAATAGGCTCCTTGGAGCTGTTTTAGACCCCGGCGAGAAGGGACGTGGGGATACCGATTTTAGGGACAATGGGGCTATGCGAAAGACATGGCCGAGCTCATGCTCGCCTCATGAGTAAGAGGAGTACGTTGCTCGCAGGCTACCTAGGTCGGGCGACATGACGGTTGATGTCGCCCATGTCGGGTTGTCGCACGAGCGAAAAGGAATTCGAGGCATTACCGGGATGGTACGTTGATTGTCGCCTACGTCCCGACCACTAAGTACTTGTGATGGATGGCCCGATGTGCCAAGGTGAACAGTGAAATCCCACTAAGTTGAAGTTGGTTGAGATCACTTCCTTTGGATGATTGACAAGTGTCCATGTGCGAGGCACGTAGGGGGCAAGAGATATATAAAGGGTGAATAGTGGTCATTGCATGGTATGTTTTTCTCTCTCTGCATTCTCTCTCTAGATCATCCATTGTTATTCCACCTCCCTTGTTCATCTAACCTTACTCTCACGCCGGAGGGGGTACGCCGGAGTCACCCCCGGCCTAGTTTACCTTGTTCCTTGTGTGCAGGCGGCCAACCAAGCAAGGAAGCAGCCGGAGTATCCAGGTCATCTCAGTTCCTGTGCAATCAAAAATTTTTCATGATAGCATCACATTTCTTCAATTCACATTGGCATACACACAAGTTAGGTAATAGGGGTCTAAATTGGGGCTACCAAGTAGGAATTAATTATCAATTCCAGTCTAAAAATCGATATGTTACATTAGACTCATAGGCTAGCTTACTCAGCATAAGTATCTTAGATCATGGTTTATTGCATTCCCATCCAAAAAATCATAAATAATTTTACCAGTAGTTATCATTATTTCCACAACTAAGTAGTCAATATAGGATCCAGCATATCTCGTCTTCTGTCTTTTTCAATTTCAATAGTTTACATGTGCTGGATTATTTGATGTTATTTCTTACATTTTTGCTACTTATTCATATTTTGTTTGTCCATTTTTATCTTATTCAACTGATATATAGTCGGATTGCAGAAATTCAATCCCGACTTGAAAACCTATTTCACTAAGCATGTCTCCATCAGAAAGAGTACACATCATCACCCCATTCCCTAATAAAACAAATAAAAAATTAATTCTCTATTTGATTTCACTAGCTTTAGCTCACTACTTCTGTCACTGCCAACATTTCTCATTCAGATAAGATTTATATTTCTTTTATATTCATTGGGTCATACCTATATCAAAGCACCACATAATTTTTCTTTGCCAGACAGCTAAATTCATTTCCAATTGTCAAAATACCATTAAGACTCCTCCATGTTCCAATGGGCCAGACAACCACCAAACACAAGCTCACACGTGGCAACAGGACACCTGTATGGCGTTGGCATGTCCATTTGGTATTTTTCGTTCATTGAGTAGCAAATGCTAAGTTATAGAAGCAGCTAGCCAGCATGATTGGGCCTCTGGTACATTCAGTTAGAGCCCACAAACACAAAAGGTATATTTTATTTGTTCTTCTTAATGGGCCGGGTCCACGTTTGGCTCATGTCTCATTGTTATAGGGCCCAGGAGAGACAATTAGATTGGGCCTTGATTGTATAAGTTGACACCTGTCAGCAATCCATGATTGATGCGGCGAAGAAGAGGTCAAAGAGTAAGATCACGATGAGCCCACGTGATGGGTGGACACGTATGTGGGTAAGCGTGGGGTCCGTGTCTGCCGACGATGTTAAGGTGAGAGGTTGACTTCTGGAGGTACAGAATTTAGGGAGCTGCAAAAGTCAAACTTTGATAGGGATGGGCTGCTTCCTTTCCTTGGCTCAGTCATAACTTCCTTGTGTAATTTTGATCAACTCGTATTTATTTAGAGGCAATTGTTGGACTTTATGTATGGCTTCTCAATAACTTAACAGAAAATCTGACGGAGAAAATAACGGAGATTGGGAAAACTAGAAACAAGTCGAGTCTTGTATTATATACACTCTCCGTAAGAGTTATTTGTCGCGCAGTGCTTTACGGTTGAATAACAAAACTCTCGTAAGATAAAACGACTTAACTATTAGTTATAAGGAGCACTCCAATATAACTAATCTAACGAACAACTCAATGTTTTGAACTTTGGACTTGAAAAGATTTGATGCAACAAGATGATATGATTTGGCTATGTTAATCTATCTCTAGAGGGTTGGAAGGCTCAAATATTTGTATATGTAAATTGAAATTCGGAGGAAGGTATTTAAAAGAGATTTAAAGGGTTAAGCTGGCTTTTCACTTCAAGAGGTGCCAAAGCGTTCGGATTTCGCCCACGGCGCGGTCGCTCTTGCCTTGAGCGCGACCGCGCTCTCATGCCGAGACCAGCCAAGATTTAACCTTAAATCGGCGCGGCCGCTCTAGGCTGGAGCGCGACCGCGCCGAAGCCCCGAGCGAAAGGTCACGAAAACCTTTTTGGGAGCAGTTGTGACCCAAACCAATTTGGATCACCCAAGTCAACCCAAGTTAACTTTAACCCTTTATTTAACTCTCGTTAAGTTACAAAAAACACTTGTCATTAATTCTCATTCACCCTAAACGGTTTAGAGACATTAAATGAGTTTAATAATCTACAACAAATGTAGAATACATTTTGTAACAAGTTTCGTTAACAAATAACGAACTTCCGTTAGAAACTAGATCAACGTTAAGTCAAACGTAACGTTCCGTGATCTATATCCAACAATCCCCCACATGAATGACAATTAATGCATGTATGCAATTTCGTCCAAAGTTCCTAGGCGAACTATTATTACATCGGGATAGATAGCTTGTGGCCTTGAATCCTCCCTAGTGAAATATTATCGGATATACTAGCCATTTGGTAGCGAGTCGCTTTGAACCGGTGGCTGTCGGATGTATACCAAGACAATAATACTCACATAATAACAAATTTCTAACAAAAGTTGTTCTCACGTTTTGTCCATTTTGGCCACTGGACCGTATCTCGTTCATAAGCGTTTCTTTAGGCGGCCTAATTACCTCTCACTTATATAGGTGATTCTCACTATAAGGAGTATCATGCACTACTCCACCCGTAGGTATAGAAATCATTAAAAGTTTTCTCAACTTATCCTTACCATTTCTTTGCGTGTGCTTGTACTTGGATGTTCGGGAATGAGTATTCAACATCTCCAGGTTAATAAACCGAGTTGTTGTTTCCAAGTAACTCTACTAGAACTTATAACTTGGTTGTCTCATTGAACCAAGGGCACGGGATCTCCATTTCTCAAGGTTGAGTGTCCGCTATAAGTCCTTTTGTTGTGGGTTTTAAACCCATTCCATTAACAGTTTATACGGTTGATCCCGATTTATACCTTTGGTAAATGGATCCGCTAAGTTATCACATGATTTTACATAATCAATGGTGATAACGCCATTCTTGATCAAGCGTCTAATGGTATTGTGTCTACGACGAATATGTCTAGACTTACCATTGTGCATACTATTCTCGTGCCCTTCCAATTCTTGATTGACTATCGAATGGATTAGTACAGCGACGCGGGTTTGCTTCCAACAAGGAACATCCTCCGGAAGTTCTTAAGCCATTCGCTTCTTCCCCGGCTTTATCTAACGCGATAAACTCGGATTCCATCGTGGATCCGGCTATACAAGTTTGTTTGGAGGATTTCCATGACACCGCTCCTCCACCTATTGTGAATACATATCCACTTGTGGATTTAGAGTCTTTCGTGTCCGATATCGATTGGCATCACAAAGATCCTTCTAATACCGCTGGATATTTATTGTAAAGTATCCCATGGTTTAATGTATACTTTAAATATCTTAGTACTCTCATTAGTGCTTTCCAATGATCAAGATACTAGGATTGCTTGTGAACCTACTTAGTTTACTTCACCGAATATGCAATGTCCGGACGAGTACAATTTGTTAAGTACATCGATGCGCCAATTATTCTTGCATATTCCGGTTGAGAAACTGGTTCCCGCTTTGTTCTTGGCTAAATGTAGAGCCAAGTCTACAGTGTCTTAGCCGGAGGGTCATCAAAGACATTAAATTTCCGAAGAACATTCTCTAGGTAATGGGATTGTGAAAGAACTAATCCTTCGATGTTCTAGAGATCTTTATCCCTAATATTACATCGCCTAATCCCATGTCTTTCATGTCAAAGTTCTTCTTTAACATGCCTTTGGTATTCATGATTAAATCATGATTACTTCCCATTATGAGCATGTCGTCTACATAAAGACAAACGATAACGAATGATTCAGATGTTCCTTTAATGTAGACACATTTGTCACATTCATTGATCTTGAATCCATTCGATAACATGGTTCTATCGAACTTCTCATGCCATTGTTTAGGTGCTTGTTTTAGTCCATACAAGGATTTTACAAGTTTACACACCTTTCTTTCTTTACCAGGAACCACGAATCCTTCGGGTTGTTCCATGTAAATTTCTTCATCAAGTTCTCCATTTAGGAAAGCAGTCTTCACATCCATTTGGTGTATCTCAAGATTATGCACTGCTGCAATAGCTATGAGAACACGAATAGATGTGATCCTTGTGACAGGAGAGTATGTATCGAAGAAATCATATCCCTCTTTCTGTCTAAAGCCTTTGGCAACTAGCCTAGCTTTGTGCTTTTCGATAGATCCATCCGCCTTATACTTCCGTTTAAGGATCCATTTGCAACCTAATGGTTTGCAACCTGGAGGGAGATCAACTAATTCCCAAGTATTGTTGAGCATTATGGATTCTATTTCACTGTTAATAGCTTTCTTCCAGAACGAACTATCCGGACCGGACAAAGCTTCTTTAACAGTTGATGGTTCGTTTTCTAACATGTAAGATAGAAAATCAGGACCAAAAGTCTTTTCCACTCTTGCCCTTTTGCTACGTCTCGGTTCTTCATCTTCTATTTGAGAAGGACCGGATGTAGACTCATGTGTTCTCTTATTAGAACCTACATCTTTCCTGTCCTTAACCGGAAAAATGTTTTCAAAGAATACCGCATTCCTTGATTCTATAGTAGTTCCTACGTGCATATCCGAAATGTCTGATTTATGCACTATAAACCGATAGGCACTACTATTATTGGCATATCCAATAAAAACACAGTCAATGGTATTTGGGCCAATCTTGACTTGTTTAGGCTTAGGTACTTCTACCTTGGCCAAACACCCCCACACTTTAAGGTATTTAAAACATGGCCTACGATTATGCCACAATTCATAGGGCGTTTTATCAATACCTTTCTTGGGTATTTTATTAAGAACATAATTAGAAGTGAGTATTGCTTCCCCCCACAAGTTGTCGGGTAAGCCTGAACTGATCAAAAGCGCGTTCATCATCTCTTTGAGAGTACGGTTTTTGCGTTCAGCAACTCCATTAGATTGAGGGGTATATGGAGCCGTTGTTTGATGAATTATGCCGGATTCCCAACATAATCCTTCAAACGGTGCTTCATATTCTCCACCTCTATCGCTTCTAATTTTCTTAATTTTCAAGTTAAGTTGATTCTCAACTTCTTTCTTATAAGTCTCAAAAGCCCCTAAGGCTTCATCCTTACTTCTTAAGAGATAGACATAGCAATATTTAGTGCAATCATCTATAAATGTAATGAAGTACTTTTTACCTCCTCGAGTTTGCACTAGTTTTAAATCACATATGTCGGTGTGAATTAACTCGAGAGGAGTCGTGTCTCTTTGTATGGCATTAAATGGTGACTTAGTCATTTTTGCCTCAACACAAACTTCGCACCTATTAGTCGAGTCGGATTTAGTCATTTGGATTAAATCTTGTCTCGCTAATTTCTTAATGGTGTCGAGGTTTACATGTCCTAATCTATCATGCCATAAATTAGAACTTTCCGACAAGTAAACATAAGGAACACAACTTTTATTCATCGCACCTTGGCGGATTACAGTCGTTACATTCATTTTAAAAAGGCCCTCCTCGAGGTAACCTTTTCCAAGAAACAACCCATTCTTGGTTAGTACAAATTTGTCGGATTCAAATACTAGTTTAAAGCCGGCCTTACTAAGCAAAGCGCGGACACCAAATTTTTACGGATGTCTGGAACATGCAGCACATCCAACAAGGTTACTTCTTTTCCGGAAGTCATCTTCAAAATTACGTTTCCAATGCCTTGAACATCGGAGGTCGCAGAATTTCCCATGTAAAGCTTTCTTCCGGAGATGGGAGTATAGGAGGAGAAACTTTCTTTGTTACCACAAATGTGGCGGGTAGCACCGGTATCTATCCACCATGCTTTAGGGTTCTCCTCCAAATTTGCAACGTTGGCTTCAAAGACAACCGCTGCAAAGTCTAGGTCCATGTGGTCAACATTGTTCGCCTCTTTCTTTGGGAGACGACAATCCCTTGACAAGTGGCCCGGTTTGCCACAATTATAGCAAGACCCCTTGAACCTTTTAGAGGTCTTCTTCTTCCCTTTCTTAGCATTCCCGGCAGTTTCGGAATGCTTTCTCTTTGTGCCACTCGTGCTAGCCTCGGCGAGATTGACCTTTGCCTCCATCTTGCCTTTAGCAACTTTGGCCTCATTCATTCTATTGTTCTCTTCTATTTGAAGACGAACAACAATGTCTTCTAAGGACATCTCCTTGCGTTTATGCTTGAGATAGTTCTTAAAGTCCTTCCACGAAGGAGGCAACTTTTCAATGATGGAAGCCACCTTAAAAGGATCATTCATGATCATCCCCTCGGTATCAAGCCCATGTAGAATGATTTGGAATTCATCTACTTGAGTTGTTACCGATTTGGAATCGACCATCATAAAGTCAAGATACTTACCGACGACAAATTTCTTTGACCCGGCATCCTCGATCTTGTACTTCCTTTCCAAGGTGTCCCACAATGCCTTGGCTAACTCGACTGTACTATACACATTGTATAGTGCATCGTCAAGTCCATTTAAGATATAATTCTTACAAAGAAAATTACCGTGAGACCAAGCCTCCTTTGCCATTTGCCTTTGGGGGTCCGGATCACATTTTTCTACTGCCGGAGGATCTTCCTTTAAGAAGCGGTGCAGGCTTAGGGTGGTCAAGTAGAAGAGCATCTTCTGTTGCCATCTCTTGAAATCCACACCGGTGAATTTCGCGGGTTTCTCACCATGACTGATGTGATGAGTTGTAGGAGCGGGAGCAACGTTGTTGAATGTAGTATCACCTTGTGATGGAGGCGTCACATTTCCTTGACTAGATGAAGTGGTGTCTTTCTCGTTTGCCATCTCTTGATAATCTTGAAGAAGCGTCAAAATAACTCTTACGATTGTTGGACTTTATGTATGGCTTCTCAAGAACTTAACAGAAAATCTGACGGAGAAAATAACGGAGATTGGGAAAACTAGAAACAAGTCGAGTCTTGTATTATATATAATCTCCGTAAGAGTTATTTGTCCCGCACAGGTGCTTACGGTTGAATAACAAAACTCTCGTAAGATAAAACGACTTAACTATTAGTTATAAGGAGCACTCCAATATAACTAATCTAACGAACAACTCAATGTTTTGAACTTTGGACTTGAAAAGATTTGATGCAACAAGATGATATGATTTGGCTATGTTAATCTATCTCTCTAGAGGGTTGGAAGGCTCAAATGACTGTATATGTAAATTGAAATTCGGAGGGAAGGTATTTAAAGAGATTTAAAGGGTTCATGGCTTTTCACTTCAAGAGGTGCCAAAACCGTTCGTATTCTCGCCCACGAGCGCGGTCGCTCTTGCCTTCAGCGCGACCGCGCTCTCATGCCGAGACCAGGCCAAGATTTAACCTTAAATCGGCGCGGCCGCTCTAGCCGGAGCGCGACCGCGCCGAAGCCCGTAACCGAAAGGTCACGAAAACCTTTTTGGGAACAGTTGTGACCCAAACCAATTTGGATCAGTCCAAGTCAACCCAAGTTAACTTTAACCCTTTATTTAACTCTCGTTAAGTTACAAAAAACACTTGTCATTAATTCTCATTCACCCTAAACGGTTTAGAGACATTAAATGAGTTTAATAATCTACAACAAATGTAGAATACATTTTGTAACAAGTTTCGTTAACAAATAACGAACTTCCGTTAGAAACTAGATCAACGTTAAGTCAAACTTAACTTTTCGTTATCTATTTCCAACAGCAATGGTGTTGGATTATGGAGTAATCCCCAACAAATGGGATACGGACACGTCTCCAAACCACTCCACGTAAAATTTAGCATCCTTTCTTTTGAAGGCAAAAGATAAAAATGAGACTAACAATATTAATTTGGTTAGGGGTGTCAAATTGTAATAGTCTCGTTCCATCCCGACATATATCAATCGTATCAATTATAATTGGTTAAAAAAAATTGGTATATCAAACTCTTCGTATACTATTTTTTTTATGAAATTAATTTTACGGCAATGCGTTACTCGGGCGGGGTCTTAAATAAAGTTGACTATTTCTTCTCTTTTAGGATTTAATTTTCGACAATGAAATTGAAAACTTGTAATGTGTCAAGGACATAAAAGTTTAATGATGATGGCTGCGTTTGTGTCTAGATAGAAATGTGGATACCGCTTTTTAAAGGGTAGAAAGCTTAGTTATGAAGCCACATTTTCAGCAATTGTGTCTGTAAAATAAATGATTTCATATTACTCAACCTTAAGTTTTGTATTCTAGCCTCTTCTGCTTCACTTCAGCAATTGCTTCCATTTCATAGTCCATCAATATTACTCCTTCCATCTCAAACTGATGTTCATTTTTTATTTTGATCAAGAATAAAAATAGACTGTCGTCTTATTATAGCAGCAAGAGTAAAAGAATATAGTAAAGTAAATAATTATTTCCTCAATTCCATAATTGATGCTATTGTGGAAAATAGGTTTAGGCCCAGTTAGTAAGATTAGGCTCAATAGGAAAGAATGGGCCAAATATGCTGAGTCCAGGTTTTGTGAATAGGCCCAGGACACTGATGCGACATGTGCGATTGGGGCAACAGAGGCGATCAAGCGACATAGGTAAAATGGTGCGTGAGAGTACAGCTGAGTAGAAGATAATGCTAAGCGAGAAACACGTTACGTCTATGGACAATTCGTTGTAATGGGACATAGTGTGGGGAGCCCGCCCACTATGAGGTTCGTGGTTTATGGCGACCTAAAGAATGTCGCCTTCCCCTTGGTTGTCGCATGGGCGATATTTGCGTTTAGGCGTTTCGGGGCTCCATTCCGGTTGGCGCCTCCATGTTCTACCCTAGCCGCCCTTGCTTGATAGTTGATATGACAAGGTGAATAGTAGAATTCCACTAACTTTGGAGTTGGTTGGGGACCCATGGTGGATGATTGACACGTGTCCTCCCCATGTGCAAGGCACATGGGGGCATATGGGGGTTTGAGAGTATAAATAGAGGAATAGTGTCATTTTGCATGGTAAGACCCCTAATGGTAATGGTGATAAGCCTATAATGACATAGAGCTATTCAGATTTTGGCCAATGTGTACCAGAACAAGCTAGCATTTGTAGAGGAACCTACAGGGTGAGTCATGAGATCAAAACAAGCCACGAAGAACTATGCGTATCACCTGCACACAATGATTGCCAACGCGCAACCAGACTTTCTGACATGACCATATTTAATCCAGTATTTGTCCCGTCCGATTCAATCCACAAATTTTTCAACTTTTTGCTCTTCGCACTTCAAGATTATATTGTCCACGATCATGGGTTCTATCTGATGAACTTACACCAGATAGTACTAAAATCAATCTTCTAATTTGTCTAAAAACGCAATGACCACCAAAAACTTCTTCAAAACAATTGATTCCACATACAAATATTTCAATGCACAAAATTATAAGCGTATGAATATGTTGGTTTAGGAGTCCTAAACTACAAGGAAAAAGGGGGACTAAGTCGGAGGGGTTTGTTGAGGTCAAGGAGGATTCAAAACGGAGAAGGAGACTGTTCGTGGCTGGGGTCTGCGCCAGGCGGCCGCATGGGGAGGGCCGAGGCGGGCGCCTCAAGGGCCGAGGCAGGTGGCCGGGCTTCCTCCTTCGCGAGGCGGGCGCATGGCGGGACTGGGGCGGGCGCCTCAATGCTGTCCGAGTTCTGGGCTTCGATTTGTTTCCTTGTTTGATTATAACTCTTCTTAAATTAGATTTAGGGTTTCCTTGTAACTATATAAGCATAATTTCGGCCTAGAACACATTGTAGCAACATATTAGAGAGACTAATAACATATTGGCTTGGCAATTGCCCCCGGACGTAGTTCACGAGTTGGTGAATGAACCGGGTAAACAACTCTTGTGTTCTTGTGTGTGATTGTTTCTTTCTTGTACGTGTGGGTGTGTTGATTTCTTTGTTTTGATTGCAACGGGGGAGCACCAATTTCACAACAACTGGTATCAGAGCTTTGGTTCGGAGGATTCAAAATTCTTTCATTAGTTGATTAATTTTGAATCGCGTTCTTGGGGATTTTGGTGAAGCAGTCAAGATGAAGAACCATATCGAGAAATTCAGCGGTGTGAATTTCACGTTTTGGAAGACAAGGATTGAAGACTACCTTTATTGTAAGGATCTTCATAAGCCCTTGAAGGAGAAGCCCGAAGACATGTCACAAGGGGATTGGGAGGTGTTGGATCGGAAGGCGTTAGGAGCGGTAAGGAGTGCCCTAACCGACGATGTTGCACGGAACGCTATGGAGGCCAAGACAACGGTGGAGTTGCTACAAACGCTGTCGGACATGTATGAGAAGCCGTCGAATATCAATAAGGTGCATTTGATAAAGAGGTTTGCGAATGCGAAGATGTCGAGGGGCGCATAGCCGGCAAGTCATATCGGCAATTTCAAAGGTATGGTGGACCAATTGAAAAGTGTTGATATTACTTTCTCCGATGAAGTGCTAGCTTGTTTTCTTCTAAAATCATTGCACGATAGTTGGGAGGTTCTTGTCACAACGATTAGTACGTCGAAAACGGCATTGGTGTATACGGAGGTTAGAGATCTCATCCCGCAAGAGGAGTTGCGAAGGAAGGAGAAAAGGGGAGAATCGTCCGTAGATGGGGCCGCACTTAAGGTGGAGAGAAAAAGGGGTGGACCTAAGGGGAAAAAGGTCAAGTGCTACAATTGTGGTGAATTGGGGCACATCGGTTATGATTGTCCGGAAAAGTGGTGGTGCGCACGTGGTGGATGATGGTGGTGATGTATTAATCCTAGGGAGGAGCAATCGGGTGAAGATTGGGTGTTGGATTACGGAGCTTCTTGTCATGCTAGTGGGGATGCGGAATCAATGAGGCGTTACAAACCGGAGATTTTGGGGTTCTCTATCTTGGTGATGGTCAACCATCAAGATCAAAGGTAAGGGGGATGTAATGATGAAGACACCTAACGGGTGCTTTTACAACTACACGACGTGATGCATGTTCGGATTTGAAGAGGAGGGTGATTTACGTGGGACAACTTGATAGTGAAGGATACGGTGTTTCTTTCATTGGTGGGTCTTGGGAAGTCACAAAAGGGGCTAAGGTGTTGGCTCACGGGGTTAAGGGGAAGACGTTGTACTCTACCTACAATGTCGTTTTCGTTCCGGTGGGAGCAAGAGGCTTAAGAACCGGCTGTTGGTGTAAAAGGGGAGACATCAAGAAACGGTATGTTGGGGAGGACACAAAGTTGATCAACGCGGTGTGGATGTCCAAGGGCCCTAACAGAGAGCGGTTTCAGACCAAGAATAGTCGATGCAAGAAACAAGGTGTGTCCGAAGTTTCAAGGGGAAGCATTGCGAGAAAGGTGGGTCTCGGAGGGAGAAGGCGAAGTTAGACTTGCGGGGAGAAATCAAGGTAGAAGCTGATTTGGGGAGGCAAGAACGATCTAACACGGGGAGGTTGAAACGTCGCTTGGTTTCAACTCGCCTTAGTACTTGAGGAGAGGTGTGGTAGTGTCAAGCCAATATGGATGAGGGGGAAATGTGTTCGAAGGTCATTACTCCGTGGTGGGAGTTGATGGGTGATTCTATGTTTGTTAGTTTAGTCTCCTGGGGAGATTGTTGGTTTAGGAGTCCTAAACCACAAGGAAAAAGGGGACTAAGTCGGAGGGGTTTGTTGAGGTCAAGAAGGATTCAAACGGAGAAGGAGACTGCTCGTGGCCGGGGTCCGCGCGGCGGCCGCATGGGGAGGGCCGAGGCGGGCGCCTCAAGGGCCGAGGCAGGTGGCCGGGCTTCCTCCTTCGCGAGGCGGGCGCATGGCGGGACTGGGGCGGGCGCCTCAATGCTGTCCGAGTTCTGGGCTTCGATTTGTTTCCTTGTTTGATTATAACTCTTCTTAAATTAGATTTAGGGTTTCCTTGTAACTATATAAGCATAATTTCGGCCTAGAACACATTGTAGCAACATATTAGAGAGACTAATAACATATTGGCTTGGCAATTGCCCCCGGACGTAGTTCACGAGTTGGTGAATGAACCGGGTAAACAACTCTTGTGTTCTTGTGTGTGATTGTTTCTTTCTTGTACGTGTGGGTGTGTTGATTTCTTTGTTTTGATTGCAACGGGGGAGCACCAATTTCACAACAGAATATATTTCTGAAATGAAGTGCAATGTACACCCGCCAACAAACAATATACATAACCCAGCCAAATAACATAGTTGCATGACCCAAGAGGAGAGGGCTGTTAATTGTACACACTGTGTACATTTATTCTATCTATATGTATATTGTATCAAAAAAAAAAAATCAGAACCTCTGCAATTTGACAAGAATAGACCATAAGGTTCAATTCCAATAATGTCTAGGTATTTGATTCAAAATTCTCTTGCAAAAAACAGTAAAGCTCTCCAGCAACTGAGTCAGGATACTCCTCATGAGGAAGAAGGGCACCTGGCACCTCAACAAACTTAGTCACCCCTTTGGCTTCCCTGAGAGCTTCCATTTCTGCTTTCGACCTCTTTGGAGATCCTGAACTTGAAACAACTATGACTGGTATTTTACCTTCTAAGCCTGCAAAGAGTTCAAGAAATTCTTCTCGAGATTTGACGGGGTCAAGAAGACCAGTCAAGAATGCAGCAGGCACATAACGGGCACCTTTCTGTTTTGTTAGTGCATATCTGCTTTCAATAATGCCTGGTGTCACGTTTTTTGGATTGGAGTAGACATGGGATTTGTACTGGGATTGTATTGCCTTCTCGTTACTGACAAGCATATTGTACATCATCCAACCTACAGCAGGGGCTCTTAGAGTCCCCCTGAGCAGTCCATACCTGTAAATTTGTGCAGCATACGAAAGAAATTTAATGCAATTAATTCAGTTTTAGAAAACTTAATTCCGTATATTAAAGCACAAAATTTCTATTAAATATTGGAATAATTTTACCTTATTAGAGCAATTAATTGCATGACAAGATGACGAAGCGGGGAAGAAATAAACAATTAAACAACTGGATAATGATATGTGATCCCTATAATGACATGAATGAGTGTAGAGATTACCTTGATTCCATGTTTGAATCACGACCAAACACAATAGGAAGAGGACCAGCCCAGGTGGGTGCAACAGCAGCGATGGCAGTAGGCTTCACTAAACCCTTTTTAGCAGCACGAATAGCTATTGTGGCAGCATGCCCTCCTCCAAAGACTACTAATTCATTATCTGATTTGGTTGTACATGATATTAGAAAAAGAACTGCTAACACTGTTGATACTGTTCATATAGATTCCCACTCATGGTACTCCGTAACTCTTAGGACAAAAGATAGGTCAGTCAAAAAGGAAGGCAGCAATGAAAAAAGAGAAGGTGATAAACATGAACAGATAGGGAATAACTAAATATTATACCCATCCCAAAATGAATGTCCAAGAAATTTTAAAATATGCTCTTGATCAAGAGCAAATTTTAAATCTTTTTGGACATTCATTTTGGGACGGAGAGAGTAGTTAGCAATATACTTAAAAGAGTTGTATCATAGCATTCAGGTACTCCAGAGAGAGAGAGAGAGAGAGAGAGAGTCAACATTGACTACAGATTTGCTCCAATAAGTTGGAAATACCAACAATTATAAGAATCTGGTGGAGCTAGGAAAAGATGAAAAATCCATCAAGAACATGTACATTGACTACAAAAGCAAAGCTTTCCAATCTCACTGAATGACAGAGAGGGAAGCCCCAAGAAAGAGTGCTTCTCATTGATGGCCAAAGAGAAACCAAATAAACCACTTTATCCACAAAATGGGCTTGAAAAGTGTTGACTCTTAAAATCTGGCATTCATTTCAGTCAAGGTGCACCACAAAAACAAAGAAGACCTCACATTGCCATAACAAAGTCTTATCTCCATTGCTCTCAAACCCCTAGACGTTAATCTCAAGGAACGACGAGATATAACAAGGGAAACCCTTCACCTCCCATGGCACAGTAAGAAACCTGGGTAGGAACACTTGGCACCTCACAATACAAAAAATTAGGTAAGCATGTCATTTGTATTAAACTTAAGAACCACAGACCAAGTAATAGCCCCACTTTCTAACATTATCCAAACGCTCCAGATGAATGAAAAGACAGAGCAACTTCAGATTAGGAGACTGAATCCATTAAGACAAGAAACTTGACATGAATACAATTTTGACCTGTCGAACTCCCAAAAGTTAGAATCTGAGGACGAGATACATATGTTTGGGACAAAATAGCAAGAAGACTCGCCACATCCCAAGTCTCTAAAGCTTCATCGAAAGCATATAATACGGGGTAAATAATAACCAGGGAAGTGTTAGAACAGTTTGTGACTCCAGAAGTTAGGACAATGTTCCAAGAAAATAAACTGTACACTATGACTTTACGAAGAAATAAAGGAAGCATTAGATGATAACTTTCCTTCATTAAGAGAAAAATATATATGTAAAATTCAGCAAATAAAACATGTACCTCTTAGCATCTTCTGTGCATAGATACAAAGTCAAAACACAAATGAATATATTCCATTCGTTATCTACATTTTGCGAAAGAGTATCTCTTCTTGTGAACTTGCATACCCACAGTAATACTGCCCATATTTTAGACGGACGTGAAAGCTACATCTATAGAACAACCACCCCCACCCCTGAAATCAATATTAGCAAATGAGTTATGAAGGCCAACTTTATACAAGGAAAATGGCGTTTTAGTAAAGTATAGTACGTCCGTGTAGCCATTTATAGTCTCCCTCTTACATTACATGTATAAGCCGACTTTAATACAAAATGAAAGTGCAAGCACTCATAAACGTAATGAAAATTACTAATGATTAGAGTATAATCATAACTATATGATAAAATGTTAGATAGATGCAGACCCGAAATGCTTAAGTGCCTACCTGGGCTGCTAATTGGACCATTTGGTGCATTTATGAAATCAACAAGAAATTTCTCCATGACATCAGCATTGTAATCTAGCTTTGGCCTATCTGAGTAGCCAAGACCAGGCCAATCCACAATGGTGGCTCGCCAATTAATGTTACCAGCTCGCTGGACTATGTCTTTAGCCACTAATCTCCATTCTTCGACAGTGCTAACATCAGAAATGGTGGGTATCAGAAGAATATTCTTGGTAGGTTCATTGCTTTCCTTTCCAAGTTCTTCATAATAGATGTTGATAGAATTGTCCTTGAATCTCCATTGCCATTTATTATTCTGAAACACACAGAAATAGACAAACTATTAGCAAATTAATGCACTAACTAGTCCAATTTTGATTTGCAATACTTGCATTGTAAATCCAGTCCAAGGATCAACAACATGCTTCAGTATTACAGTTTCCTACTTTCCTGAAATGTGCATAAATCACTGTAATGATTGAAGCTACAATAAGCAAATCACTGTTAACATGTTAGAGATCCCATGCACAGAAGTTCGCATGCAAATGTAAGCATGTTAATCTCACATGTCGCACACTAAAAATTGTATAAGACATTATTAGTGCTCCATATGCAAAATCAAATTCTAAGAATAGCACAATGACTTTTTCGAAAGGCTTCATAAACAGATTAACACCCAATTACAAATTCTTCTACAACCATAAGTTGAGCACTAGCAAATAAACTTAGAAAAGTTCACTTTCAACAGTTTTGTTGTCCTGAAGAGTGAATCATAAGCTCATTTACATAAATATCTCAACAAATTCATCAAATTGCAGTCATACTTTACTGAATTCGTACAATATTAGTTAGCCGACCCCAATTTATTTTGGGACTAAGGCTTTGTTGTTGTTGTTGTTGTTGTAGTATAATAAATCTATGTATAATATTAGTAATTCATTTTGTCTTCAATTGATGTTGCATTAAGGAAATGGGACAAATTTTGGGGTTGGAGAGAGCATAAGAGATTGTTCTTCTTTATTAATCAAACATAAATATCTCATAATGTTCATTTCAGATACCCTTGAGATTTTTCAAGACTTAGTTCTATAACAAAAATTAATTCCAACTAATAAGAAATAAACGGAAACAACTTACCTTTGATACAGCAGATGGATTACCGGTGGCAGGAGCAGTAGAGTAATCCAGAGAAGCTGAAGCCCTAACAGATAGAGATTTAAGAAAGAATAGCTGTCTACCAAACGTCGGTCGCCGGAATTTGCTGGAAAATATTAGCGATGATGGCGAAGCAGAAGAAATTTGAAAAATTGCTGCTGAAGCCATGACGGAGGAATCCGGGGAAGTAAGATTTAAGGTTACAAAATTAGGGCTATACCCGCCATATAAAAAGAGGGCAAATCGGAATATAAACGTGTGCTTGTGTATTGATGTTCTCTGGCGAAATTTTGACCATTCAGCTCAGTAAAGTCAACGAAAAATCATGTCAAGTTTCTTTGTAGCCCCTGAAGTTAGATAATTGTTTCTTAGATCCCTAAGAAATTTATCATATTACCAGTAATCTTTGCATGAGCAATATCCGTCTCTGAATGTGTGAAATCTACTTCTATCTCTCAAAATTATCTCTAATTTGTATACCTTTGAGATTAGTTTCATCATAATGTGACAATCTTTACACACCCGTAAATTCTTTACTACCCGAATTGCCCTTCCCTCGCACAATCTTGACATTCCAAATGCAACAGCAAGCTTCTCACTGTGCTTCGAAACTGAATTTTCCTTTTCTTCCTCTTCGATATCATGCAAAACACCCACAACTTCTGGGACATAGCCTCCTTCAACCCTAAGCTTCAACATAATCTCTCCAAGCTTTGAATACGCTTCTTCTGTAATCTTGGTTAATTTTTCACCCGCGACAAAACTGTACATTATCTTATTGACCTCAATCATGCTCCAACCTGGGGCTTTCTTTAGCCTCTGACTGGTCATTGATCTTCTCACAGTTGCAACATCTTTCCATTTCCCTGCAACGGCATAAATATTTGACAGCAAAACATGGTCACTGGAATTGTTAGGGTCCAATTCTGCAAGCCTTTTTCTGACTTCTTCTGCTAGTTCTACATACCCATGAATGCTGCAAGCCCCAAGAAGAGTCCGCCATATTATAGCATTAGGCTGAATTGGCATTTGAATTACAAAGTCATAAGCTTTCTTAAGCTGGCCGGCACGTCCATATAAGTCAACCATACAACCATAGTGTTCAACTGCTGGTTCGATGCCATAAATATTCTTCATCATATTAAAGTAGTTGCATCCCTTTTCAATCATACCAGCATGACTACAAGCATAAAGAAGAGAAATGAATGTTATCCCGTCAGGTCTAATTCGAGATTCTTCCATATCATGGAAAAGTGCTACTACATCTTCACCATACCCTTGCATTGCTAGTCCAGCCATCATTGATGTCCAAGAAACAATGGTCCTTTCTCCTGGCATTCTTTCAAACACCTTTCGAGCCATATCAACTTTGCCACATTTTGAGTAAGTATCCAACAACGCATTATTAACAGAACTTATTTCAACTAACCCAGATTTTTGTACATATCCATGTAAAATTTTCCCAAACCCAAATGCCCCAGCTTGTGCACAAGCAGAAAGTACTCCAGTCAAGCTTGCCTCGTTGGTTCCCGGTCCAACCCTCACCAACTCTCTAAAGAAACAAAAAGCCTCGTCAAAACAACTGTTCTGAGAAAACCCAACAATCATAGTGCTCCAAGAAACTTCATCTTTCATAGGCATTTCGAAAAACAATTTCTTTGCAAGCACTAGCTCCCCAGATTTTATATACCCGGCAAGAATTATATTGTTGGACGTCAAATTCTTAAAAGGCATCTGATTATAAAATTTCTCAGCACCCTTTACATCAAAACACCTGAAACAAGCAGTAATAATCGCATTCCACGAAATAATATTTGGTTGAGACATTTCCTCAAACACCTTCTTAGCAAACTCCACAGACCCACACTCTGCATACATAACGATAAGCGTAGTCCCAACAAATAAATGAGCATCAAGCCCATGCTTGATAGCTCGACAGTGCAATTGAATTCCTGCATTCATGCACCTTAAGTTAGCAGCTGCTTTGAGAATGAAAGCGAAGGAAAAACTATCAAGCTGAACTGTGGAGTTCCGACACATATCAATGAAAGTGGTGAGAGAGTTTTGTGGGGAATCTGATTCGGAGAATCCACGAATAAGGGTATTGTACATGAAGGCGTCAGGATTAGAGAAGTGACGAAGGAGACGGTGAGCATAGTGGAGGGAGTCGGGAACAAGAACGGCGGAATGAAGGAGGAGTCTGCCGGCTATGAGTGGATCACTAATGAGGCCGGTTTTGATGGAGTGTGAATGAACTTGTTTGATGGCATTAAGGGTCTTGCAATTTCTCAACAGAGAAATGCATGTTTGTTCGGCGGCGTTCATACTTTAGCATTTACACCGCCATTGACTGTGGTTAGACTAGCTCTGGTTCCTTGTTTGAATTTTGGAGCCAAAAGACTCGTTAATGGAATTAATATCTTAAATCAATTTTTCTAACAATAGGCGCCCCTAAATGTATTGCGAGAGTTGGACCCAAAATATTCAAAATAAATGCAAAGTAACGAGATATACTCCCCCGTCTTTAAGTTCTTATTTTCATTTTTGATATGTTTCACTTTAATATATTTGCATCGAGGTTAATTTTTTGTTCTTTTTTACCTTCTTCCTCCAGTTTGTGTGATATGATTTTTCTTCTTTTTCCAGCTTTGTTATTGGGGTCTTATTTGCAGTGTGGCTATTTTTTTTCTTACAAAGATTACTAGGCTATATCTTGGTGCATATTGGCTATAGCTAACATGCAGGGGAGAGGTGTAGCCTTCTTTCCATGGGGACAATCGCAACTCCGCAAGAATATGTTTGGACGGTAAGGCTCCGTTAGTGTTAGTTTTGGGGGAAATGTTTTTCGGAAAATATTTTTCCCATTTTTTGGTGTTTGTTTAGCATCGAAAAATGGGGAAAATATTTTCCCCACTTTTCTTAATAAAATGATTTACGAATTTTTCCTAATTAAAACAATTTTCGAAAAATGGTAACACCCTCAGATACACACACAAATCCCCACTTTACCCACCCCACATCCGGAAAACAAATAAATTTAAAATGATTAATTGTTTTTTTACTCGACGGGAAGGGGGGTGGTGAGTGGATTGGGGGAGGAGTTGTTAAAAATAAATTTTAAATGATTAATTGTTTATTGGTGATACCACATCACTAAAATAATTTCATCTTTTTTTTTTCCTTCCATTTCCTATCAACTTCTTAAGTTAAGAAAATAAACCATTAATATAAATATCCTATTTATTTTCAGTTCTAAAAATAAAATTTTATTTGCCTCTTAAATAAGTTTTTACCCATAAGAGAATAACCCAATAAAATACGAGTAATTTTTTTTACGATAGACTACTATAATGAACTCAATTAATTTCTTAACGGGCTAGGCTGCTAATTAATAAAATCCACCCGAAAATAACCTGACCCAACCCTAAACCCATTATATAAATATGAACCTTCTCTCAAACCCGAAATCTAAATTTCCATTTAATACTCAATCTTTCTTTGTCGCTTTTGAAAATCAAGACAAAGATTTTACGACTAATCCATCAACTATACTCATGCTTATATGTATATATCTTTTCAAATCATCAAAATATGTATTTTCATTTAGAAATATCATTAAGAAATGATTAAACAACGCTTGTTTCAAAAAAAATTCATCAAATTTCGTTAAATACATCTATATTAGCAGATGATTACAAATCATTTTACCGGATATAACTTGAATCCTTCTTAAATCTAGTATTTTTTTTCTTACATATGTATATACTGCAAATTTTCCTAATTAAATAAATTCATGTATAATAGTATTTTACATTAAATTAAACCTATGTTTTTCAAATAATTCTATGCTTATAATATAGTGCAATGTGAAATGCATATATTTACATGAACCCATGTTTAAAATAAGATAGATTATCAAGATCTAAAATATATCTAAAGTATAATTAATTAAATATGAACATACCAAAAGTGTCGAATTGGGCCAAACGAGTAAAGCCCAATCTCAGATAGCGTTGGCACCCACATTCTCAATGAAACTAATCCAATCAGAACAAGGCCCAAGGCCCATCTCACACATCAGTCGACTAAGACCATGGTCCGACTTACAAGTCCCGACCTAACTTAGTCCGACCTCATGATCCATGCTACTATTCGGGTACGAACCATGCTCTACCCGACAGTCAGGTCGACCATTCCACGAGTGGCGACCTCGACCTAAATCAGCAAGTGACGACCTGACACTTGCCGACTTATTTGGTCAATCAATGCTCACAATTACATCCCTACAAATCAGGGACCGTTATAGACACGTGCCCATGACCAAGTAACCGCCGCTATAATCTCGGAGGACATGCCGCCTCCCCAAAAATACATCACTCTTGCCTATAAATACTTCATCACTACCAAACGGTGAAAGGTAACTGCCATTTTGTTATCAGAATTCATTATTCTATACATTTTGAGCTATATACAACTGTGATCTTACTCTCACGCCCGAGCGTCTTCGCCGGAGACACATCCGGCTAGTCGTGGGTTCTGTTTTCAGGTTAAGAAGCCAAGTGATCAGTCCTGCCACGTGGAGGAAGATTGATAAGCACATTTCCTGCAGCATCAGTTTGGTTCCATTGCCGGGAATCGTGCTTCAACTTGACTTTAAAATTTTCAACAACCTACAACGATGGTGACTTCAGACGGACACGTATCTGAGGCTTCACTTGGGCATGAAGAAGTGAACAACAACAACAACACTAATGCAAATGCAAATACTGAAAACTTGAATTTGCCTCCTCCCCCACCAAATCGTCCTCATGGTAGAGCCACGCGCTCTACCGGTGCTGCTGATGGCAGTGGGTTTGCCTCGACACAAGGAGAGGCAAAAGGCACATGGATGGGCAAGGAGCTCCACCTCCTAAACGTCCCAGTTGCTCGGGTGAACGTTGGAAACAGGGCGGAGTCCCTCCACCAACCCTATGAGCAAGAAGGAGATGATGTTAGAAAGAGCCCAGATTTTGGGCGATTTAATAGCTATGGAAGAGGCGGAGAGCGAGGCCGATGTACGCCCGAAAGAATGGATCGTACTCAGGTCTCTAATGGACAACAGGCTCGGAGTATGAGGCCAAATGAAGGTGTGGGACAGAATGGAGACAACAGGATAGTTCAGAGAGCCCCTACTATCGTACATGTGCCGAGTAACGACCTAAGGGCCAGCCTAATAGAAACGAGAGAGCGGGAGGCTCAATCGGTTGAGGACTCGGCTAACGGCCAACGAAGCAGGCATGTTTCTCCGGCCAACGCAAAGATCGGGATCTCAAAGAGACGGGAATGGGCGCAGTCGCCTATAAGAGAGGAGAGGCGCAGTCGCCACTTGGATATGACGGCGCAGTCGCCATCTGTTGCCGAGAGGCGCAGTCGCCTCAAAGAAGTAATGTGCATAGATCCCCGCCGGATCGAGAGAGGGACAATTCCCATAGAGACGGGAGGAGTAGACAGGTGACTCCCCCGGGAGTGAAGGCCGAGAGATCGAATGTTTGTTCCCCTCCAGGAGATGAAAGACCCGATGCAAGGGAATGGCTGTTGATGAAAAAGAAGTTCGAACAATGGGAGGAGGAGAAGAAAAAGGAGATTGGAAAGGTTGAACGAATTGACTTTACTCTTCGACCCTTCTCCAAAGAAATCAGAGATAGTCGACCTCCTCCTACCTTCAGGCTGCCTCTTCTGGAGAAATATTCAGGATCCACCAATGCAAAGAGTCACATACAACATCTGGAGGCCACTATGTGCTTTGTCGCCAATGAAGATGACAACATGTGCAAAGCTCTCTTAAGCACACTTACTGGGGCGGCTTTAACTTGGTTCAATGGTTTGGCTGCTGATAGCATCACCACTTGGACAGGCTTCAGGACAAAGTTCTTAGATCGCTTCTCGACTGCAGGAGCTCGGAAGACGACTGTCACAGACTTGAATAACTTGGTGCAAGCGAAGAATGAAAGCTCGATGAGCTACTTCACCAAGTTCAAAGAAATGGTGGACAAGATAGAGGAGGACATCACTGATAGGGAAGTCATCAACTGCTTCCGAAACGGTATTTCCTCAGCAGACATGGATTATGAGCTTACAGTTCGTACAGTGACAACTCGACAAGAGTTGTTCGAGAAGGTATACAATGTCGCTCTTGCTGAGGAGAGGAAGGAGAAGAAGAGTGGTAAGAGCCCCAAGGTGGAAGTCGCTGACGATAAAAAAGACTCCAACAAGAATGGGGGGAACAATAAAAATGGAAAGAACAGAACTAGGGCGACAGAGAAGGTGCCCGAAGCTTTCACTCCCCTCACGGTGAGTCGAACTGAGATTTTGAATGCTGTCGAGCTAGCGCCACCTGCCCCAATGAACCCAGGCAACAAATTCAGAAGGGACAACAGCAAATATTGTGACTACCACAAAGACACTGGTCATCTTACAGAGGATTGTTTGGGTTTGAAGCGCATTATACAAAGAATGGTCGACCAGGGGAGACTCGACGCTTATGTGAAGAGACCTCAAGCCGGAGGAGGTGAGCGGCCAGCAGGTGGGCAACCAGGACCTAGACAGCCTAGACTGGACCTGGGGGTTATCACTGAACAAGCAAGCAACACGGCCATCAAACACAAGATATTCCAGCTCAATAAGGCCCCACATGTGCCTCCAAGGAGAGAAATCAGAGAGGAGGCAATCAGCTTCTACCCCCATGAATTGGCAACTAATATGGCGGCTAGGGAGCAAGTTCTCGTCATCCCAGGTCTCATAGACGGATGTACGACGAGCAGACTCTTAGTCGACACGGGGGCCTGCAAGGATGTTTTGTTTTACAAGACTTTCAAGGAGATGGGTCTTAATGACGAGCAGTTGGAAAGATATGATGGTAGGTTGGAAGGCTTCACCAACCATCGAGTAGATGCTAAAGGCCAGATAGCGCTCGACGTCGACCTAGGCCGGCACCCCCTCAGGGTTGTCTCAAAGGTACAATTTATTGTGATTGATGTAAATAGTGACTATGCAGCCATCCTTGGAATTCCTGGACAGGTCGCTCTTGGAATGGTAGCCTCAATTCCTCACCAGCGAGTAAAGTTCCCCACACCTGCTGGAGTGGGTTGCGTACAAGGCGCAGCTCGAGCATACCTGGATCATGTTCTAAGAGAAAGAAAGAAAAGGGAGTTAGAAATTGAGACTCCTGATGGCTACTTGAAGTTGTCCCAGTCAGTCACCAAGACTACTCGACTATCAACAATCACCGAGGTCGTGGAAGAGTCGACCTATCGCTCAAATGACGAGGTCATGCTTGAGTCGACACGTCACTCTAACACTACTGAGGTCGATTCAGATGTAGTTATGGTCGATCAAGTCCTCATAGGCAACCTATGCCTCCAGATCGACAATAACTCGGGGGCCTCCCCCACCAGCGAGGTTGCAGACAAGCTCGATGATATGATAGCAGAGGAAGCTCCGCATTTGGGAGCTGAAGAAAGACAAAAGGTTAGGGAGATCATAGTAGAAACTCTGCAGTTCAGAGATGGGCCTGAGTTAGAAGCTGTAGATGAGCTGGAGTCAATCATCACCAACTCTTCCTACCCCGACCAAAAAATTCAAATTGGAAAGCAGTTATCAGTTGAGGAGCGAGCAGAAATCATCAAGCTACTCAAAGAAAGCAGTGATGTCTTCGCATGGAAAGTAGAAGACATGAGGGGAATCAAGGAGGAGGTCGCTGTTCATCGACTCGAAGTCAACCCGACCATTAAGCCTAGGCCCCAGAAATTGAGAAGCTTTGCTCGCGACAAGGAAGAGGCTATAAAAGCTGAGGTACAAAAACTTTTGAGTGCAGGTATAATCAAAGAGGCCGTTCATACAACCTGGCTGGCCAACGTGGTCATGGTGAAGAAATCAAACGGCAAATGGCGGATGTGTGTCGACTTCACCACTTTGAACCTTGCATGCCCAAAAGACAGTTATCCCCTTCCAAGGATCGACAAGCTGGTGGATTCTATTGCTGGGCACTCCACCCTCAGTTTCCTCGACGCTTACTCGGGATACCACCAGATTAAGATGCACGAGGATGATATAGTCAAGACAGCATTTCAAGCAGCTGGAGGCATCTACTGCTACAATATGATGCCTTTCGGATTGAAGAATGCAGGAGCCACCTATCAGCGTATGGTGAACAAAGTCTTTGCCTCACAAATTGGTCGAAATATGGAGGCTTACGTTGACGACATGGTCATTAAAACCAAGACCGGGAGTCACGTAGTCGACCTAAAGGAGACATTCGCCAATTTACGAGCAAACGACATGAAGCTCAATCCTAGCAAATGTGTATTCGGAGTTGCAGCTGGCAAGTTCTTGGGATTTATGGTATCTCAGAGGGGCATAGAGGCTAATCCGGAGAAGATCAAGGCTCTAGTCGACATGAAGGCTCCCACCACTATCAAAGAGATGCAGCGACTTAATGGAAGGGTAGCAGCTCTTGGCCGTTTCATATCAAAGTCAGCAGAGAGGTCTCTCCCTTTCTTCAAGGCATTAAGGGGGACGAAAAGCTTTGAATGGACGACCGAATGTCATTCGTCGTTCCAACAATTGAAAGATTATCTCGCTACTCCACCTCTCTTGAGTAGCCCGACAACTGGTGAGACATTGTTTGTTTATCTATGCGGGAGACAAGTGCACGTGGCAGCTGCCTTGATTAGAGAGGATGAAGGGCTTCAAAAGCCAGTGTACTACATCAGTAAAGCTTTGTCAGATGTGGAGAGCAGGTACTACAACGCAGAGAAGGTAGCTTATGCTCTAGTCGTGGCTTCGAGAAAGTTACGAGCTTATTTTCTGGCTCATCCAATCGTGGTGCTTACCAATGCTCCCTTAAGAAAAATCGCACAAGCCGGAGAGTTCGGGTCGACTACTCGGTGGTCAATTGCCCTCACTGAATTTGACATTGAGTATCGACCTCGAAAGGCGTTGAAAGCTCAAGCTCTGGCTGACTTCTTGGTCGAGCTTACGTTCACCAAGGAAGATGACGAGCAGCAAACTCCGAAAGAAAAGGGCAAAGGGAAAGAGTCAGAGTCACAAGTCGCTATTAACCTACCCGACGATTGTTGGAAAGTATATTCAGATGGGTCGGCAACAAAAAATGTCAGTGGAGCTGGAATTGTCTTGGTCGAGCCAGAGTCTGGGACTGTTTACGAGGAATCACTAAGGTTCAAATTTGACGCTTCCAACAACCAAGCTGAATATGAAGCCTTGATTGCAGCTATTGAGTACGCCAAGTGTTTTGGAGCGACTAAGATCATGGCTTACTGTGATTCGCAGTTGGTAGTCAACCAGGTCAGAGGCGAGTACGAGGTGCTCAGTGCCACATTGATTAAATACTGCGACCTGGTAAAGGAATTGATAAAAGATTTGGAGTTCTGGGAGATTCAGAGGATTGGTCGAGAAGACAACGAGCTAGCCGACCTCCTCTCGAAACTTGCTACTTCAGACGAGCCACATGACGAGCCCATCTCCTTCCTCGAAAATCCAGCTTATGAGAGGGTAAAAATTCAGTGCATAGATGATCCCTCAAGAAACTGGACTCAGGAGAAGTGTTGGATTGAGGAAATGAAAGCATACTTAGAAAGTGGCGAGCTGCCAGAGGACGAGAAGAAGGCTCGAGCTATCAAAAAGAAAGCCCCGAGATATGTCATTCAAGGAGGCGACCTGTTCAGAAGATCCTATACTCGGCCATTACTAAAGTGCATCCACCCTCAAGAGGTCTCCCTATTGATACATGAAGTACACAGTGGGATCTGTGGTGGACACCCGGGGGCCAGGACTCTTGCAGACAAGTTAATCACTTTGGGATACTACTGGCCACATATGAGAGCTGACACTCACAGCTTTGTTCAGCAATGTGATCAATGCCAAAGGTTTGCCAACTTACCTCACATGCCTACAACCGAGCAGACTCCAGTAATTGCAGCCTGGCCATTCGACATGTGGGGTGTCGACTTGATTGGACCCTTCCCTCCCGCCCGAGGAAATTGCAAGTATGTGATCGTTGCTATAGATTACTTCACTAAATGGGTTGAGGCTAAACCATTAGCTCGCATCACGGAGGAGAATGCTATAAACTTCATTCATGATTTCATTTGGTGCCGATTTGGTTTTCCAAGAGCCATAGTATCTGACAACGGACTGCAATTCTCCAGAGCTTTCGAAGCAGAGATGAACAGAGTGGGAATCAAGCATTGGCAATCTTCTGTCGCCTACCCTCAAGGAAATGGGCAAGCTGAAGCAGCGAATAAACTTGTCCTATCATCACTCAAGACAGGACTCGTAGGTCGACGCAACAACTGGTTGGACGAACTCCCACTTGCTCTTTGGGCAGTCCGTACAACCACTCGGGGGCCTACGGGGGAAACCCCTTTCGCTCTCACATATGGGTCAGAGGCTATGGCACCTGCTGAGCTCAGATTCCCCACTGCTAGAGTGACTTTCTTCAATCAGGAGCAGAATGATACCAACAGATTGATCGACCTGGATCTAATCGACGAGAAACGAGAAACAGCCTACCTCCGAATGGTCAACTACAAACAGCGAACTAAGAGTTACCACGACAAGAAGGTCAAGGCAAGGTCATTCCAGGTTGGAGATTACGTGTTGAGAAAGATTGAAGCAACGGGTAGAAGGACCCAGCAGAACAAGCTATCTCCTAACTGGGAAGGTCCATATGTGGTCACTCGAGTCGTCAAAGAAGGAACCTACATGATAGCTCATCCCGGAGGTGACGAGTTGAAACATCCTTGGCATGCTACTCACCTCATCAAATACTACTTCTAGTTTCAATTTCAAAGTTCAAGTTTATGTTAAAGCTAGTTTCGAATTGATGTAAAGCATGATTCCCACTTCAATGAAAAGAGCAGTTTATTCGATCAAACATAGTGTTACATTGATATCAACAAGCTCGACTCTTAGTCAGCTTCGTTCCAACAAAGCTCGATTCTTAATCAGCTTTGATTACTTAACAAGTCCGACTCTTAGTCGACTTTGTTCTAACGAGCTCGACTCTTAGTCAGTTCATCTTAGCTCGACTCTTAGTCAGCTTCACCCTATTAGGCTCGACTCTTAGTCAGCTTCGTTCTAACAAGCTCGATTCTAAATCAGCTTCGTTCACCTAACAAGTCCGATTCTTAGTCGACTTCGATTTAATAAACTCGATCCTTGGTCAGTTTGTTAGATTTATCTCGACCCTAGGTCGACCACAATAATAATAACAGGTTCGACTCATGGTCAATCTTGTTCAAAGGAAAAGTTAACCAAGTCTGAGGTCGACTAAATCAATAAGATTAGGTCGCCTATAGACTTAAGTTGACTCATTTACCCTATCTATATCTAAGCTCGACACTTATTTCAACAAGCGTACAACATTCATGAATCAAAAGTCAGCTAAGATTGGATATAATAAGTCTCCCAAAAGCGGGCCAAGACTTAAGAAAAATAAACTTACAAAAATATTTTGCCTCCCAAAAAACTGGGCCAAGGCATTTGAATTATGTTAAAGCAAAAAAAAAAAACAAGAAATTGTTTGGAACTTGTTCATTACAAACCCAACAAAACAATTCAGGAGTCCTGGCCAACATCAGCCTGGTCGTCAATAGCAGCTCGACCCTCTTCCTCTCCTTGTTGCTGAGGCTCCAAAGGCTTGCCCGACTCCGAATAAATTTGTTCATCCATTGTCTCCATGGCTTCAGCATCCTCAAGTTCAGCCAAGACTACATCAAAGTTCCTATCAGCTATAGGGGGAGCTTCCCATTTCTCGCAATGATCATCCTCGTCCTCCTGGGCTATAAAGGCCAAGTCATTCTCGAGATAAGGCACAAGCGAATGACCTTGGCGAGCTGGCATATCGTACTGGGACTCAGAAAACCAACGAGCTAATTGCTCGATGGTAACTGTGGCCGTTGGATCTACCAGTGCACGGCGAGCCATATGCCTCTTCCCTACCTCAAGGAAGTCTTGAGCCTTGGACACTATAGCGTTGTAATACTCATCCCCTTCCTTGAACTTCTCAATGGCGGCTTCAGAGGCGTCCTTAGCAGCCTTCTCTACAGCAGCATGAAGATCTTTCTGGCCCTTCTCTCTCTCAAGTCGATGCTCCTCCTGCAGCTCGAGCAATAGGGCATCTTTATCCTTCAAGAGCTTGTTGATGGTGGCTAGCTCAGTATTGGTCTTCTCCAGGTTCTTCTTTTCAGTATCTCTCTCCAACTCCACCTCCTTGAGCTTGGATTTAGCAGCCTCCAGATCGGACAAAGCTTTGGTCTTCACCGCCTCATTGGCTTCAAAAGAGTTGTCCAAGTCATTGTACAGCTCCTTCAGATCCGCAAGCTCTTTAGCCTTTTTGGAATAGTCCTGAAGGGCTTGTCTCTCCCTTTCAATCGAGGCCCTCCAAGAGCTTTTGGCCTGCTCGATCATGGTCAGATTCTGCATTCCAAAGAAAGCAAAGAAGTGTTAGCTCGAGACTTCAGTTGGTCGAGTAAAAGAATAAACGACTAAAATGAAAATGAAAGTAAAGGTTTACCTCGCAATGAGCAAGTCCAGCTCGAGCCGAGAACTCCTCAGGCGCCATCCCCTTATCAGCAAAATGGGTTAGAAGATCGACATCTATGGCCCTCCTAACAATCACTTGGCCCAGGCTCATGTCGGGATAGCGACGGCTCAAGCTGTTAAACCCTTCCAGCGGAGGAACATCACTCAGCCTCTTCATCTTTTCATCCAGAGACTCCTTACTGGGAGGAATGAAGGCTGGTGGAGGCAATTGGGTCGAGGACACAGACTTGCCCTTCTCAGATCGGGACCTTTTCTTCGAGCTTATAGGACGATCGTCCTCTTCTTCCATATCATCTTCATCAACGTTGACGACCAATAAAGGGCTAGCCTCCATCATCTCAGCCCCAGAGGTCGCGGCATTGGCATCTTGAACAGGATCGGAGCTCGGACTTGGCCTAGGCGACCTGCTGAATTCCTCCCCTCCCTCATTCACATTCATGGAATGGGAGCCACTCTGTTGAAGGTCCTCTATAGCGACCTCCTCCATTGGAATTAACCCAGCATTGTCCTTTGGGAGAAGGGTATTCCTTGCAGCAAAGCATCTCTCTCTCTGGCCTTGGCATTCGCAGCACCGTGGGCCCTCTTAGACTTCTTCTTGTCAGAAACTCCAACAATTCGAACCATAGCGGCTTCTTGTTCGGGAGTCAAAACTGCACGACATCAAAGTATTAGCTCGACAATTCAAAACAGTCATACGAGTAAATCATTGACGAGGTAATTGATACAATTCAAAGCAGTTCTATGTACGAATTGAATAACTCTACATACGAGCAAGCAATTTGATAAGGAGTTGCAATTCGAAATAGTTCTATGTACGAATTAATTCTACATACGAGCAAACCATCTGATAAATACAGAAATACGAATGCAAGCAGTTCTATGTACGAATTAATTAGTTCAACAAGCGAGCAAGTAAGTGTCGAGCTGAAAGTTAAGTATGCAGATCAAAGCAATCCTATACGCCTATAAAAAAGCACTTATGCAAGTTAACATTGGACGAGCTAATGAGCAAAGGCGAATAAACCCTTACCACCAATGTGTTCTCCATTGTTCTTGGCAAGTAGTCGCCTTGCTTCGACAAACCGGCAATTCTCCTCTAATCTACCCAAAGAGTGGGTTACCCAATCAGGGTACACCTGGCCTCTCAATACCGGTGCAAGGGGCTCTGCGCCTCATCTCCGTGCATCATCCTGCTAGAACATAATGGTACTTGGTTGTCACTAATGACTACCAATCGACGGGTCCATCCTTGACCGGGGCACACAGGCCTTTCTATACAAAGTTCTACACCAAGGAGGCTCCCAAGTAATTCTCCTCACCGATAGCATCAGATTCATCATTGGGCAACGGAAATTCCCAACCCAGCCTGCTCTCAACTAAAACTACATGTGAGTTCCAGCAATTGTGTTTATTTGGAAGGTTGGTAAACAACTTGGGAGAGTTGGGCTTGGAGGGAGTGCTAATTCCCCAGTCGTGCTTATCTAGCTTGGCACCAAAAAACTCTTTGAAAACCTTCATGCAAGGCTCATGGCCCAAGAGCCTGCACACCATTGCAAAGCACACCAGCACTCTGCAAGTGTTAGCACCGAGCTGAAGGGGGAGGGCATCCATACATTCCAGAAACTCATTAACGAAAGGATCCAACGGCAACCTCAAACCAGCCTCAAACTGCCCGTAGAAGAAAGCTACCCTAGTAGCATCTTTAGTGAAGGTCGAACGGTATTTGGCTAAAAATTGTTTCTGACTAAGGATAGTCAACCTAAATTCTGCCCTATCTACCCCACAGAAGTTGTAGATCACATCATAACGAGACTCCAAGTTCTTCCTCCCGCGAGTAGGTCGTTGAGGTACATAGCCCTTCTCATTCTTGCCTGGCACCACATTGGGCCCAAATGCATTGACAATTCGAGGACCAGACGAAGTTGAGGCAGCGTTCCCTTCTTGAGTCGTCATATCTGTACAAGCAAAAGAGGAAGCAGGGGAGTCAGTCCTATGATCGTGATCAGTCGACCTACCTAAGGACGACCTAGACTCCCCTGGGAAACCTATCCTATTTCTAAGGAAGGAGGGCTTTTGGACGTCCCTAACATAAAATAAGGTGATATGGTCAAGCAATTCATGGAATAAATGAAAAGCGACAACATTTGAGTCGTCAATCACCACATTATCAGTTTCTCCTACAATGGGCATCCCTATCTCAGTGTAATTCAATCCCCAACTAGTCAAAATGGAGGCGCACTCATCTAAGGACATCACTCTCCACTCACCGTTCACATTCTTGCATGCCCTACGGTTAACAGTACAGTAGCCGTACCACGCTCCCGGTTCGCAACTAAAGGTCCTAGCCATGGCGGAAACGGAGAACAGTGCAAAATTAAAAGCCCTAAAACAAAAATACAAGGGAAATACCTCAATTGATTGAAGAAAGGAAGTTCGTTGCTGGAGCCGAGAGCTGAATTTAAATCGTGCTGAAATCCCTTGATTATCGCCGGAGAAGAAGAAGTTCTAGAGCAGTAAAAGTTCTAAACGAAGAAGGATTTCTCTATTTATATTTTCCTAAATTTGGAAGGGGAAAAGAAAATCAAAATTAATTTTCCAAAATTAAAAGCTGAAGCGGTTTCCGAGAAGGAGTTCCAAGAGTCAGAATCGCAATCATTACTAAAACCGGCGCTCCTTCATCTCCGACCGTCCGTCACCAACGATCAGGATGTTGCCACGTCATCATGGTCGACCTACTAGTATCGAGCTTCGAATAAAGCAATTTTTGGCAAAGAAATCTTCTTAACTTCCAAGTCGACGAAGTCAACTCGAAAGTTGGGGGCCACTGAACATACCAAAAGTGTCGAATTGGGCCAAACGAGTAAAGCCCAATCTCAGATAGCGTTGGCACCCACATTCTCAATGAAACTAATCCAATCAGAACAAGGCCCAAGGCCCATCTCACACATCAGTCGACTAAGACCATGGTCCGACTTACAAGTCCCGACCTAACTTAGTCCGACCTCATGATCCATGCTACTATTCGGGTACGAACCATGCTCTACCCGACAGTCAGGTCGACCATTCCACGAGTGGCGACCTCGACCTAAATCAGCAAGTGACGACCTGACACTTGCCGACTTATTTGGTCAATCAATGCTCACAATTACATCCCTACAAATCAGGGACCGTTATAGACACGTGCCCATGACCAAGTAACCGCCGCTATAATCTCGGAGGACATGCCGCCTCCCCAAAAATACATCACTCTTGCCTATAAATACTTCATCACTACCAAACGGTGAAAGGTAACTGCCATTTTGTTATCAGAATTCATTATTCTATACATTTTGAGCTATATACAACTGTGATCTTACTCTCACGCCCGAGCGTCTTCGCCGGAGACACATCCGGCTAGTCGTGGGTTCTGTTTTCAGGTTAAGAAGCCAAGTGATCAGTCCTGCCACGTGGAGGAAGATTGATAAGCACATTTCCTGCAGCATCAAAATACTTTTTCACATATTGTTGAAAATGGTTTTTATCAAACTATATTTTACCTTCAAGATCTCATAAATTTCTTCTAAAAATGTATATCTACATTTGGATTTTTTGTATAATTAACTTCAATCTCATTTGTTTTCCCAATAAATACGATCTTATATTTTGCAAAAGTTTTAAAATTTAATATATTGTCATCAACAATAAAACTCATTACTGCATATAAACATTCTTCATTCAACATCTCAACAAATTTTCAAGCAAGCATGGACTCTCATTATTGCATGGACTCTCACTCCCTATTGGAAATAATTTATTCTATTTTATACAATTAATATGAAATTAAATAAACTGTAACTACATCCGTCCCAAAATAAATTACGAAAAAAATCTTTAAAAAAAAAAAACTTAGATCTAATTTGAATTTATATTGTCATTCAATTTTTTGTTTGGGACAGAGGGAATATGTATTAATGGGATATAAATCACCATAATGAAAAATGCATTCCATATTGTACTAAGTTGATGTTGCAAATCAAGCAAAACAAAGAAGGCATTGTTTGACTTTATGACGTAAAAAATGGGATAGACTAAATGTTGATGTTATTTATAGACAGGTTTGTTATGCCTTCTCAAATATATATGCTGAAAAATGTGTTTTAAAACTGTGGTTTCAAGTTCAAAATCAGGATATCAGAATAGTTTTTAGACTATTCAATAATTAGTTATTCTTCAGAATATTCCAATTAAAAGTTATTAAATGGCTTTAATTAGCGTGTATTAAATAATGCTCAATAATCAATTACTAATTACTATTGCATTTATTATTTGAAATTGAATGCTCAAGGCAATGAATCTGATCAAAATTGTGTATAGGTGAGAGTTTTGGAGGAAAAGTGATATAGTAACTTCATCTTTTATATAGTAATAGATTTAAAATGATTAGTTTTTTTTGACTTGTTGGGGGGGTGTGGGTGGGGTGGCAGGGGGTGAGTGGATTGGGGGCGGAGTTGTTAAAAATAAATTTAAAATGATTAATTTTTTTTTTTGCCTCGACGGGGTGTGGTGGGGTGGGGGGGTGAGTGGATTGGGGGAGGAGTTGTTAAAAATAAATTTAAAATGATTTTTTTTTTACTCGACGGGGGGGAGGGAGGAGGAGGGGGAGTGGTGAGTAAGGTGGTGGTGGTGATGGTGATTGGAACATTTTTCGAAAAATATTTTTCTTACCAAACAGTCGAAAACATGTTTATCTCTTTTTTCGAAAAACATTTTCATTTTCCGAAAAATATTTTGCAGGAAATCATTTTCCGGAAAATGTTTTACGCTAAACAAACGGAGCCTAAAAGGAAAATGGTCTTCACAAACATAAAACCAAACTGTTTGGTGGCCCTAACTTAAACATTAGACTATCCCCATCAGTAGTAACCCAACCCAACCCAACCTCAAATAAAATATCAATTTCTCTCACTTACATATACACAACTCTCAACCTTATATAACTAGTAGCAAACTCGTGTGATGCACGGCGATTATATATAGCCATGCAAGTACTGAAATAGTAAATCGAAAGTCCAAATTGTGAATACTACTTAAACATTTCGAAATACTTCCTGACACAAAACATTTGTAGTAGATTTAGCACTTGAAAACTATCATCTCCATCGACAACAATTTTTCCACCAACTAGTGTTTCTCTTCTACTCGAATCAATACTTTTCAAGATATCTTTCAATAAAAAATAAAAAAAATCCACATAGTAGGTTATTCTCTCCGAAAGTATGCATACAAACCTTTTTAAATCTCTAAAATGAATGTTCAATAATTTTTCAAATTTGCTATTTAGTTAAGAGAAAATCTAATTTTTTATATTTATTTTAAAATAGAGAGTAAAAGTAAAGACTTGCTCGAAGAAATTGAAGCTTATAAAATAGAATCACATATCACCTTTTATAATTTTCTAAACATTTTTTCACTTTCTTTTTAACCAACCTTTTTCTCTCTCCCCCTATACTAATTGGGTAATAATCATAAATATCGTCAATTAATTTCGTTAGCAAGATTTTGTGGACAACTTTCAATCTGCCACCCAAAAATCTCAAATCAGCTTCAAATAAATTATCTTCACATTTAATGATACTTTTTACTTTTAACACAAAGAGAAATTTAACTTCTTCCTCATAGTCAGCCCATCACTCCTAAATTATGTCTATAAACTAAAAAATAGAGTCAGTCATGGCTCCATCCCCCCCATTTAGTTTTCTCGGTTTATCGATTTTCACATAAAAAATATCACTTTTTACTTTAAAATATTATTTATATTAGTAACCATTTAAAAAAATTAATGCACAATTTTAAAAATTATTATTCTATATTTAAATTTTATTTAATTTTATGATAACAAAACATTGAATGAAGTTACAAAATAAAAAAATGAAATACTCTATTTCTAAAAAAAAATATGTCATCATAAATTAAAAAATAATGATCAAGTAATAAAGAATTTTATTTTTAAACAAAGTAGCTAAAAATCGTTTAAAAAAAAAACACAAAACAAATTAGCTAAGTTCAAAGAATAAAAAAGTAGCTTCCAATTTTAAGCCTAGAAATTCGCCAATTTTCAGAAATAAGTTCGTTTAATGAAATTTATAATTTTCAAAGTAAGAAGGTTTTGATTAAAAAAATGTGAAAGAAAATCTTTTGATAATATTAGAAAATATTTTTTAACTTCTTGAAAGATAATATTAGAAAGCAGTTAAAAATGGAGCAAACTTATCACCATTTTAGTTGTATGACTTTTATTGAAAAGAAACGATTATTTTATAACCTTTTTTCTCAATTAAATTATCTTCTTGATTCAAATAAATAAATAAATAAATAAATCTCAATCATCTTATTTGCTTAAATTTGAAATCATGAACATTTTTCTTCTATTTTTTCAATCATTCATATTTATTTTTTGAAAGTAAAAATTCATATACTTTTTTTTTGAAAAAAGAAAGGATTATTATTTATAGTAGTAGCGGTATTTTTTTTAAAGCAAAATAAGATTTTCAACTATTAGGCTTAATAATTCGAATCTATAAGCCTACAAATATGCTTTAATAGTAATTACTATATAACATAATGAATTTATTCTTTAAATAAAAAGTATCCAATTTTTGACTCCAAAACTTCCCTTACCCTCCCCCTCAGCCCTCCCTATAGTCACATATATTATCTCCACATTCTTCAATTTTTTATTTATTTTTTAAATAAAATCTTCTTCTTTTTTTGACAAAAGTAAAATAAAAAAAATGTCTAACTAATGATCATCTATCTCGAAAACATAAGAAAAGTAGTTATAATCTAAATATATATTCTTAAATTTTAGACTAAAAATGAAAAAAAACAAATTAAATATCCACATCTAAATTTAAAAATTATCCTTAATACAAAAAAAAAACTGTTATTAATTAATAATTAGAAAACAATAAATTTAGTCTAAAATTTAAGAATATATATTTAGATTATAACTGTTTAATGAGTTTATTAGACTAAAAATGAGGTATTATTTCAATTTTTCTGAATTAAAAACAATAAATTTTAAAGCTCATTAAACAATTATTTTTAAAGAAATAATTAGAAAACGTTCAAAATTGCAACCTAGTCTAGACACATAGTGTTGATTAATAAATGAAAAAGAAAAAAAATTGCACATTTTCAAAAGTTTTCAAAGAGTGTGAGTAGTATAGATCAATTTTCACTTTCTCTCCCGCTCATGTTTAAAACCATTTGCTAAAAATCGTGTGTTGAATCGATTTCCATTTTGACTTGATAGTGACATTTTTAGAACTTCAACTTGCCAAATTTAGGAACGACTTTGCTTTAATATATTTATAGATTACTATATAACATAATGAATTTATTTTTTAAATAAAAATTACCCAATTTTTGCCTCCAAAACGTCCCTTACCCCTACCCCCCCTCGGCCCTCCCTATAGTCACCTATATTATCTCCACATTCTTCAATTTTTCATTTAAATAAAATCTTTGTCTTTTTTTGACAAAAGTAAAATAAAAAAGATGTCTAACTAATGATCATCTATCTCAAAAACATAAGAAAAAATACTTATAATCTAAATATATATTCTTAAATTTTAAACTAAAAATGAAAAAAACAAATTAAATATCCACATCTAAATTTAAAAATTATCGTTAATACAAAAAAATGGTTATTAATTAATAATTAGAAAATAATAAATTTAGTCTAAAATTTAAGAATATATATTTAGATTATAACTGTTTAATGAGTTCATTAGACTAAAAATGAGATATTATTTCAATTTTTCTGAATTAAAAACAATAAATTTTAAAGCTCATTAAACAATTATTTTTAAAGAAATAATTCGAAAACGTTCAAATATTGCAACCTAGTTTAGACACCTAGTGTTGATTAATTAATGATAAAGAAAAAAAATTGCACATTTTCAAAAGTTTTCAAAGAGTGTGAGTAGTATATATCATTTTTTCATTTTCTCTCCACCCATGTTTCAAAACTATTTGCTAAAACTATGTGTTGAATCAATTTTCATTTTCAGCCCCTTTATAGTGACATTTTTGGGCTTCAACTTGCCAAATTTAGAAACTACTTTGGTTTAATATATTTATATATATATATATTCCCATACGACTCAAACCCAACTCAGCCTTTTAATAAAATATTTATTTCTGCTTTACTCCAACTTATCTAAAATACTTATCATTTTATTTTTTTAATAATGTATTAGTAATAATATTTCTAAAATTACTAGTACAATTATTAAAAATAATTATCCATACAATTATAAATTCATAATTTACTTGTAAAAATGTATCAATATTAGACTCTATTTATAGATAAAAAAATTATGAATTTTGATATATTTTTACTTTTATACTAGGATTATATAAAATATATTAGTTCTAAAAATATATATTTATATAAATACGTGCCATTGCCTGATCCATTTGGGTGACATGTGTGTCAAAATGTGAAACAATACATCCAACTGACCCAGACCCGACTTGGCTTACCAGGTTGGCCAGTAGCCAATGTTGAAGAAATCACCAATGACTTTCTATTTAATTTTTTTTTTTTGAATTTTAGTCCCAATAATGACCCTCTTTCTGGACGGGTGGCACTTAGAGTGGTTGTAGTCTTATGTACAATTTACCATGGGAAAGTAGAAGCAAGTGATTTGGTATTAAACATACCACGAGGTCTAAGACTAAGACAATTTCATCGATTTGGAAACTTTAATGACCAAAAATTCAGTTGTCTGGTTATGTGTAAGCGTATACTATCATTTAGCCATTGTGTGTATCTTTTTTTATTTATTGTAATCTATAGTATATGAACGAGGAAGAGCTATTTCTGTATTATGAATAGTGTCAGCGATGAATTTTCATTTGTCTCAAATACATTTGTCTCTTTCATATTTCTTGGCCCAAAAAAAAAAAAAAAAAAAACCAGGTGTCGATGACCTTTGGACGTATGCTTAGTCTTTGTTATTTGATAATCAATAAGTTATTATGGACAATTGTATATATGGAAGAGTTAAAAATGGAGGAGAGGCAAAAGTCTGTTTAAATAAAAGGAAACAATTAAATGGAACAATCTTTCCATAATTGATGGAGTATTTTTGAATTTGACATGAATAGAAATTGATATTTTATAAAAATAATAATTTAAATCTGGAATATTTTTTGATTTTTTTTCAAAATACTTGTCAAGAATGGGATTCGAACCCATGCCCTTTCGGACCAGTACCTGAAACTGGCTGCCTTAGAACCAACTCGGCCATCTTGACTAGATATCCTATGTGTTCAATAAAATAATAATATTATTTATCTATTTTAGTTTTAAGATTTGAAATGCACTGTAACTTGTTTCCTTCCGCGGCGGCTATGGCAGCAATGTTCATGCCCACAAACACGAACCCAAATGAAAATTCTCCTCCGATGTCAACAATCCAACAATAACATCTCAGTTTTCTTCCGCCGATTCTGTTCTTCAGTTAGTTTTGAATCTAACACATCCATTTCTCCCGAAAATATCACTACCTTTGATCCATTACACCTCTTCAACGGCTACACCAAATTTAATAATTACACACTCACAGGCACAAAAATATTTCATGCCCACTTCATTAAATCCAATTTCCTTCATACCCATGTCTTTTTGTTTTTAATCATGACTTGGTTGACTTATATTCTAGATCCTCCGCAAAAGCAAATTAAAAATTATTTAAACATTTATTTTTAATTAAAAATAAATTTTTTTAATTTTTCAATTTTAGATTCAAAAAAAGAAAAATGAAGAATGATTGACGAGAAAATAAGAGAAATTTTCATTTTTTTTCATTTTAGGAAAAATAAATAATTTCAAATATTAAAATTAAAATAAAAACTATTTTTAGAAATGAATTTTAAAATATTGAATTAATCGATTTCTTAAAAGTGATTAATAGTTGCAATTATTTTGCTTTTTAAAAAAAAATATTATATTTTTATATAAATATAATTTTCATATAAAAATAGTTTATGAATTTTTGCTCAAAAGATATTTTTATTTTAATTTATTAGAAATAAGTATTTTAAGAAATAGATAAATATGTCATTTATTTATTTTTTTTTTAAAATAGGAAAATAATAAAAAAAATGAGTATTCAGCTTTCTGTTCTATATAGATAAAAGATAAAATTTTTTTCTTATCTCAAAAAATGAGTAATGAAAATATTTTACTCTTAATAAAATTATTTAATTTAAAAATTTAAGAAAATCATTAAGAAATCTTAACAATTCGAAAATATTGTAACAGATTTAAGCGTGTTTGGGTGTTTTGATTTGAAGCTCCTTGTCATTTAAAAAATAACTTTTTACATATAAATTAAAAAAAAATATATCAAAATAATAATTTTTCTTAGAATATTAACATTTTACTTAATTTTATTGTATAATATATTTTTAATAATTGTAGGGATTAGAAAAATTACTAATAATTAAAAAAATAAAAATGATGTATTATAAGTATATTTTATTAAAGTTGAGTTGATTATATATATATATATATAAACGAAAATGTCTAGATGCATTGAGCTAAAAAATATTCTAAAAGAAATGGAATATTAGCAAATGATTTTGGAAATAGTGGAAAAAAATGGAAAATGATCTATATTATTTCTTTGAAAACTTTTGGATGTGCAATTTTTTTCTTTTTCATTAATTAATCAAACTATCTGAACTATCAATATTTGAACTAATTATTTCTTTGAAAAATAATTATTTAATGAGCTTTAAAATTTATTATTTTTAATTCAGAAAAATTGAAAAAAATACCTCATTTTTAGTCTAATAAACTCATTAAACAGTCATAATCTAAATATATATTCTTAAATTTTAGACTAAATTTATTACTTTCTAATTATTAATTAATAACAGTTTTTTTGTATTAACGATAATTTTTAAATTTAGATGTGAATATTTAATTTGTTTTTCACATTTTTAGTCTAAAATTTAAGAATATATATTTAGATTATAACTACTTTTCTTATGTTTTCGAGATAGATGATCATTAGTTAGACATTTTTTTATTTTACTTTTGTCAAAAAAAGAAGAAGATTTTATTTTTAAAAAAATAAAAAATTAAAGAATGTGGAGATAATATAGGTGACTATAGGGAGGGCCGAGGGGTGGTAAGGGAAGTTTTGGAGGCAAAAAATGGGTACTTTTTATTTAAAAAATAAATTCATTATGTTACATAGTAATTACTATAAATATATTAGTAAATTGTAAAAATTGCCACTATCAGCTTGGAATATTGATTCAACATACGATTTTTGAAAAATTAAATAAAAAATGATCTATACTACTCACTCTTTGAAAATTTTTGAAAATGTGCAATTTTTTTTCTTTTCATTAATTAATCAACACTAGGTGTCTAGACTAGGTTGCAATATTTGAAAATTTTCTAATTATTTCTTTAAAAAATAATTGTTTAATGAGCTTTAAAATTTATTGTTTTTAATTCAGAAAAATTGAAAAAATACCTCATTTTTAGTCTAATAAACTCATTAAACAGTTATAATCTAAATATATATTCTTAAATTTTAGACTAAATTTATTGTTTTCTAATTATTAATTAATAACAGTTTTTTTGTATTAACGATAATTTTTAAATTTAGATGTGGATATTTAATTTGTTTTTTCCACTTTTAATCTAAAATTTAAGAATATATATTTAGATTATAACTACTTTTCGAGATAGATGATCATTAGTTAGACATTTTTTTTATTTTACTTTTGTCAAAAAAGAAGAAGATTTTATTTAAAAAAAATAAAAAATTGAAGAATGTGGAGATAATATAGGTGACTATAGGGAGGGCCGAGGGGGTAAGGGAAGTTTTGGAGGCAAAAATTGGGTACTTTTTATTTAAAAAATAAATTCATTATGTTATATAGTAATTACTATTAATGCATGTTTGTAGGCTTATAGATCCGGATTATTAGGCTTAATAGTTGAAAATCTCATTTTGCTTTAAAAAAATACCGCTACTACTATAAATAATAATCCTTTCTTTTTTCAAAAAAAAAAGTATATGGATTTTTACTTTCAAAAAATAAATATGAATGATTGAAAAATAAAAGAAAAATGTTCATGATTTCAAATTTAAGCAAATAAGATGATTGAGATTTATTCATTTATTTATTTGTTTGAAGCAAGAAGATAATTTAATTGAGAAAAAAGGTAAGGAGATAACTGCTCTTTTCAATAAAAGTCATACAACTAAAATGGTGATAAGTGTCTGCCTTAACTGTTTTCTAATATTATCTTTCAAGAAATAAAAAACTATTTTCTAATATTATCAAAAGATTTTCCTTCACATTTTTTTTAATCAAAACCTTCTTACTTTGAAAATTATAAATTTCATTAAACGAACTTATTTCTGAAAATTGGCGAATTTCTAGGCTTAAAATTGGAAGCTACTTTTTTATTCTTTGAACTTAGCTACTTTGTTTTGTGTTTTTTTTTAACGATTTTTAGCTACTTTGTTTAAAAAATAAAATTCTTTATTACTTGATCATTATTTTTTAATTTATGATGACATATTTTTTTATAGAAATAGAGTATTTCATTTTTTATTTTGTAACTTCATTCAATGTTTTGTTATCATAAAATTAAATAAAATTTAAATATAGAATAATAATTTTTAAAATGGTGCATTAATTTTTTTTAAATGGTTACTAATATAAATAATATTTTAAAGTAAAAAGTGATATTTTTAATGTGAAAATCGATAAATCGAGAAAACTAAATGGGGGATGGAGCCATGACTCTATTTTTTAGTTTATAGACATAATTTAGGGGTGATGGGCTGACTATGAGGAAGAAGTTAAATTTCTCTTTGTGTTGGAAGTAAAAAGTATCATTAAATGTGAAGATAATTTATTTGAAGCTGATTTGGGATTTTTGGGTGGCAGATTGAAAGTTGTCCACAAAATCTTGCTAACGAAATTAATTGACGATATTTATGATAGCATCTGTAATGGACTCAATACACTCTAATTAAAAACAATAATAAAATTATTACATTTACGATTTTGTAAGCAAATTTTTGTAATTATTTTGTGTCCTTACTATTACCCAATTAGTATAGGGGAGAGAAAAACGGTTGGTTAAAAAGAAAGTGAAAAAATATTTTAGAAAATTATAAAAGGTGATATGTGATTCTATTTTATAAGCTTCAATTTCTTCGAGCAAGTCTTTATTTTTACTCTCTCTATTTTAAAATAAATATAAAAAATTAGATTTTCTCTTAATTAAATAGCAAATTTGAAAAATTATTGAACATTCATTTTAGAGATTTAAAAAGGTTTGCATGCATACTTTCGGAGAGAATAGCCTACTATGTGGATTTTCTTTATTTTTTATTGAAAGATATCTTGAAAAGTATTGATTCGAGTAGAAGTGAAACACTATTTGGTAGAAAAATTGTTGTCGGTGGAGATGATAGTTCTTCAAGTGCTAAATCTACTACGAATGTTTTGTTTGAAGTATTTGAAATGTTTAAGTAAGATCACAATTTGCTTTCGATTTACTATTCGTGCTAAATATTTGCATGTAATGGCGTGCTAGTATATATAAGGTTGAGGGTGTAGTGATATTTTATTTGAGGACGCTTTGGGTTATTCTGAGGATAGTCTAATGTTTAAGTTAGGAGCCGAATGGTTTTATGTTTTAAGGCCTCCTTTTAGGCTGTTTGTTTGCGTATAAATATTCAGGAAAATGATTTCTGCAAAATATTTTGGAAGAATGAAAATGTTTTTCGAAAATAACATGTTTTCATTGTTTAGTTTTTGAAATCACCATGCGCCACCGTAGAAATTTTCCCTCCCCAGTATAAAATCATTTTACTTTTTAACTCCTCCAATTTAAGCGCCCGTCAGGCAAAAAAAATTAATTTCCATTTATTCTCTTTCAATCCATTTCGCCGCACGGCGCCAACAAGTGAAAAAAACTAATTTTTAAATCGAGACTATATAAAGATGAAGTTACTATATCACTTTTTTCCTCAAAACTCTCACCTATGCACAATCGATTGGATTGCCTTGATTCATTTAAATAAATGCAATAGTAATTGTGGTGTTATTGAGCATTATTTATCTGGCTAATTAAAGCCATTTAATGACTTATTGGAAATATTACGGAGAATAACTATTATTGAATAGTCTAAAAACTATATCTTTGATTTGAACTTGAAACCACGATTTAAAACGTTTTTTTGGCATATATATAAATAACATCGAAATAACATCCCGTCGTCATAAGTCAGAGCAATGCCTTCTTTGTTTTGCTTGATTTGCAACATCAACTTTACAATATGGAATGCATTTTTCATTATGGTGATTTATATCCCTTAATGCGCTTCCCAGGAGCAAAAAAATTGAATGACAATATAAATTCAAATTGATCTAAGTTTTTTTTAAGATTTTTTAAATATTTTGACGGAAGGATTTATTTAATTTCATATTAATTGTATAAAATAGAATAAATTGTTTCCAATAGGGAGTGAGAGTCCATGCGTGAGTCCATGCTTGTTGAGATGTTGAATGTTGAATGAAAAGAATGTTTATATGCGGCAATGAGTTTTATTGTTGATGACAATATATTGAATTTTAAAACTTTGCAAAATATAAGATAAGTATTTATTGGAAAACAAATGAACCAGTTAATTATACAAAAAATCCAAATGTAGATATACATTTTAGAAGAAATTTATGAGATCTTGAAGGTAAAATATAGTTTGATAAAACCATTTTTAAACAACACGATGAGTCTGTAGAATGTGCTTATCAATCTTCCTCGATGGAGGAACTGATCGCCTTGGCTTCACCGCAAAACGACTAACAGATGTCTCAACCGTAATTTGCGATACATAGATCTGATTGTATATAACTCATGTATAGAATAATGAATT